>CAWVNZ010002427.1:0-26201 GCA_963930735.1 Dioctria linearis | reverse complement strand
TGGCGTAATTAAAATTTGTGACAGAAAAAATTATTTTTTGAATAATTTACTATAGAAAAGGCAATCCCTGGCGTAATTATAATTTGCGACACTAAACAATTATTTTTTGCAAAATTTTACTATAGAAAAGGCAATCCCGGGCGTAATTAAAATTTGAGACAGTAAAAAATTAATTTTTGCAAAATTTACTATAGAAAAGGCAACCCCTGGCGTAATTAAAATTTGCGACAGTAAAAAATTATTTTTTGAATAATTTACTATAGAAAAGGCAATCCCTGGCGTATTTAAAATTTGCAACAGTAAAAAATTATTTTATGAATAATTTACTATAGAAAAGGCAATCCCTGGCGTATTTAAAATTTGAGACAGTAAAAAATGAATTTTTGAATAATTTACTATAGAAAAGGCAATCCCTGGCGTAATTAAAATTTGAGACACTAAACAATTATTTTTTGCAAAATTTACTATAGAAAAGGCAATCCCTGGCGTAATTAAAATTTGTGACAGAAAAAATTATTTTTTGAATAATTTACTATAGAAAAGGCAATCCCTGGCGTATTTAAAATTTGTGACAGAAAAAAAATTAATTTTTGAATAATTTACTATAGAAAAGGCAATCCCTGGCGTATTTAAAATTTGTGACAGAAAAAATTATTTTTTGAATAATTTACTATAGAAAAGGCAATCCCTGGCGTAATTATAATTTGCGACACTAAACAATTATTTTTTGCAAAATTTACTATAGAAAAGGCAATCCCTGGCGTAATTAAAATTTGAGACAGTAAAAAATTATTTTTTGAATAATTTACTATACCAAAAGGCAATCCCTGGCGTATTTAAAATTTGCAATAATAAAAAATTATTTTTTGCAAAATTTACTATAGAAAAGGCAATCCCTGGCGTAATTAAAATTTGAGACAGTAAAAAATTAATTTTTGCAAAATTTACTATAGAAAAGGCAATCCCTGGCGTAATTAAAATTTGTGACAGAAAAAATTATTTTTTGAATAATTTACTATAGAAAAGGCAATCCTGGCGTAATTATAATTTGCGACACTAAACAATTATTTTTTGCAAAATTTACTATAGAAAAGGCAATCCCTGGCGTAATTAAAATTTGAGACAGTAAAAAATTATTTTTTGAATAATTTACTATAGAAAAGGCAATCCACTGGCGTAATTATAATTTGCGACACTAAACAATTATTTTTTGCAAAATTTACTATAGAAAAGGCAATCCCTGGCGTATTTAAAATTTGAGACAGTAAAAAATTATATTTTGAATAATTTACTATAGAAAAGGCAATCCCTGGCGTAATTAAAATTTGAGACACTAAACAATTATTTTTTGCAAAATTTACTATAGAAAAGGCAATCCCTGGCGTATTTAAAATTTGCGACAGTAAAAAATTAATTTTTGCAAAATTTACTGTAGAAAAGGCAATCCCTGGCGTAATTATAATTTGCGACTCTAAACAATTATTTTTTGCAAAATTTACTATAGAAAAGGCAATCCCTGGCGTAATTAAAATTTGTGGCAGAAAAAAATATTTTTGAATAATTTACTATAGAAAAGGCAATCCCTGGCGTATTTAAAATTTGCAACAGTAAAAAATTATTTTTTGAATAATTTACTATAGAAAAGGCAATCCCTGGCGTAATTAAAATTTGAGACAGTAAAAAATGAATTTTTGAATAATTTACTATAGAAAAGGCAATCCCTGGCGTAATTAAAATTTGAGACAGTAAAAAATTATTTTTTGAATTTACTATAGAAAAGGCAATCCATGGCGTAGTTAAAATTTGTGACAGAAAAAATTATTTTTTGAATAATTACTATAGAAAAGGCAATCCCTGGCGTAATTTAAAATTTGCGACACTAAAAAATGAATTTTTGAATAATTTACTATAGAAAAGGCAATCCCTGGCGTAATTAAAATTTTCGACAGTATAAAATTATTTTTTGAATAATTTTACTATAGAAAAGGCATCCCTGGCGTAATTAAAATTTGAGACAGTAAAAATTTATTTTTTGAATAATTTACTATAGAAAAGGCAATCCCTGGCGTAATTAAAATTTGCGACAGTAAAAAATTATTTTTTGAATAATTTACTATAGAAAAGGCAATCCCTGGCGTAATTAAAATTTGAGACAGTAAAAAATTATTTTTTGAATAATTTACTATAGAAAAGGCAATCCCTGGCGTAATTAAAATTTGAGACAGTAAAAAATGAATTTTTGAAAAATTTACTATAGAAAAGGCAATCCCTGGCGTAATTAAAATTTGAGACAGTAAAAAATTATTTTTTGAATAATTTACTATAGAAAAGTCAATCCCTGGCGTAATTAAAATTTGCAACAGTAAAAAATTATTTTTTGCAAAATTTACTATAGAAAAGGCAATCCCTGGCGTATTTAAAATTTGCGACAGTAAAAAATGAATTTTTGAATAATTTACTATAGAAAAGCAATCCCTGGCGTAATTAAAATTTGCGACACTAAAAAAATTATTTATTGCAAAATTTACTATAGAAAAGGCAATCCCTGGGCGTAATAAAATTTGCGACAGTAAAAAAATTATTTTTTGAATAATTTTACTATAGAAAAGGCAATTCCCTGGCGTAATTAAAATTTGCGACAGTAAAAAATTAATTTTTGAATAATTTACTATAGAAAAGGCAATCCCTGGCGTAATTAAAATTTGTGACAGAAAAAAATTATTTTTTTAATAATTTACTATAGGGCAATCCCTGGCGTAATTAAAATTTGTTACAGTAAAAAATTATTTTTTGCAAAATTTACTATAGAAAAGGCAATCCCTGGCGTAATTAAAATTTGAGACAGTAAAAAATTATTTTTTGAATAATTTATTATACAAAAGGCAATCCTTGCGTAATTAAAATTTGCGACACTAAACAATTATTTTTTGAATAATTTACTATAGAAAAGGCAATTCCCTGGCGTAATTAAAATGTGACAGAAAAAATTATTTTTTGAATAATTTACTATAGAAAAGGCAATCCCTGGCGTAATTAAAATTTGTGACAGTAAAAAATGAATTTTTGAATAATTTACTATAGAAAAGGCAATCCCTGGCGTAATTAAAATATGCGACACTAAAAAATTATTTTTTGCAAAATTTACTATAGAAAAGGCAATCCCTGGCGTAATTAAAATTTGCGACAGTAAAAAATTATTTTTTGAATAATTTACTATAGAAAAGCCAATCCCTGGCGTATTTAAAATTTGCGACAGTAAAAAATTATTTTTTGAATAATTTACTATAGAAAAGGCAATCCCTGGCGTAATTAAAATTTGCGACAGTAAAAAATTATTTTTTGAATAATTTACTATAGAAAAAGCAATCCCTGGCGTATTTAAAATTTGCGACAGTAAAAAATTATTTTTTGCAAAATTTACTATAGAAAAGGCAATCCCTGGCGTAATTATAATTTGCGACAGTATAAAATTATTTTTTGAATAATTTACTAAAGAAAAGGCAATCCCTGGCGTATTTAAAATTTGCAACAGTAAAAAATTATTTTTTGAATAATTTACTATAGAAAAGGCAATCCCTGGCGTAATTAAAATTTGAGACAGTAAAAAATTATTTTTTGAATAATTTACTATACAAAAGGCAATCCCTGGCGTATTTAAAATTTGGAATAGTAAAAATTATTTTTTGCAAAATTTACTATAGAAAAGGCAATCCCTGGCGTAATTAAAATTTGAGACAGTAAAAAATTAATTTTTGCAAAATTTACTATAGAAAAGGCAATCCCTGACGTAATTAAAATTTGTGACAGAAAAAATTATTTTTTGAATAATTTACTATAGAAAAGGCAATCCCTGGCGTAATTATAATTTGCGACACTAAACAATTATTTTTTGCAAAATTTACTATAGAAAAGGCAATCCCTGGCGTAATTAAAATTTGAGACAGTAAAAAATTATTTTTTGAATAATTTACTATAGAAAAGGCAATCCCTGGCGTAATTATAATTTGCGACACTAAACAATTATTTTTTGCAAAATTTACTATAGAAAAGGCAATCCCTGGCGTATTTAAAATTTGAGACAGTAAAAAATTATTTTTTGAATAATTTACTATAGAAAAGGCAATCCCTGGCGTAATTAAAATTTGAGACACTAAACAATTATTTTTTGCAAAATTTACTATAGAAAAGGCAATCCCTGGCGTATTTAAAATTTGCGACAGTAAAAAATTAATTTTTGCAAAATTTACTGTAGAAAAGGCAATCCCTGGCGTAATTATAATTTGCGACTCTAAACAATTATTTTTTGCAAAATTTACTATAGAAAAGGCAATCCCTGGCGTAATTAAAATTTGTGACAGAAAAAAATATTTTTTGAATAATTTACTATAGAAAAGGCAATCCCTGGCGTATTTAAAATTTGCAACAGTAAAAAATTATTTTTTGAATAATTTACTATAGAAAAGGCAATCCCTGGCGTAATTAAAATTTGAGACAGTAAAAAATGAATTTTTGAATAATTTACTATAGAAAAGGCAATCCCTGGCGTAATTAAAATTTGAGACAGTAAAAAATTATTTTTTGAATTTACTATAGAAAAGGCAATCCATGGCGTAGTTAAAATTTGTGACAGAAAAAATTATTTTTTGAATAATTTACTATAGAAAAGGCAATCCCTGGCGTAATTAAAATTTGCGACACTAAAAAATGAATTTTTGAATAATTTACTATAGAAAAGGCAATCCCTGGCGTAATTAAAATTTTCGACAGTATAAAATTATTTTTTGAATAATTTACTATAGAAAAGGCAATCCCTGGCGTAATTAAAATTTGAGACAGTAAAAAATTATTTTTTGAATAATTTACTATAGAAAAGGCAATCCCTGGCGTAATTAAAATTTGCGACAGTAAAAAATTATTTTTTGAATAATTTACTATAGAAAAGGCAATCCCTGGCGTAATTAAAATTTGAGACACTAAACAATTATTTTTTGCAAAATTTACTATAGAAAAGGCAATCCCTGGCGTATTTAAAATTTGCGACAGTAAAAAATTAATTTTTGCAAAATTTACTGTAGAAAAGGCAATCCCTGGCGTAATTATAATTTGCGACTCTAAACAATTATTTTTTGCAAAATTTACTATAGAAAAGGCAATCCCTGGCGTAATAAAAAATTTGTGACAGAAAAAAATATTTTTTGAATAATTTACTATAGAAAAGGCAATCCCTGGCGTATTTAAAATTTGCAACAGTAAAAAATTATTTTTTGAATAATTTACTATAGAAAAGGCAATCCCTGGCGTAATTAAAATTTGCGACAGTAAAAAATTATTTTTTGAATAATTTACTATAGAAAAGGCAATCCGTGGCGTAATTAAAATTTGAGACAGTAAAAAATTATTTTTTGAATAATTTACTATAGAAAAGGCAATCCCTGGCGTAATTAAAATTTGAGACAGTAAAAAATGAATTTTTGAAAAATTTACTATAGAAAAGGCAATCCCTGGCGTAATTAAAATTTGAGACAGTAAAAAATTATTTTTTGAATAATTTACTATAGAAAAGTCAATCCCTGGCGTAATTAAAATTTGCAACAGTAAAAAATTATTTTTTGCAAAATTTACTATAGAAAAGGCAATCCCTGGCGTATTTAAAATTTGCGACAGTAAAAAATGAATTTTTGAATAATTTACTATAGAAAAGGCAATCCCTGGCGTAATTAAAATTTGCGACACTAAAAAATTATTTTTTGCAAAATTTACTATAGAAAAGGCAATCCCTGGAGTAATTAAAATTTGCGACAGTAACAGTAAAAAATTAATTTTTGAATAATTTACTATAGAAAAGGCAATCCCTGGCGTAATTAAAATTTGTGACAGAAAAAATTATTTTGTTAATAATTTACTATAGGGCAATCCCTGGCGTAATTAAAATTTGTTACAGTAAAAAATTATTTTTTGCAAAATTTACTATAGAAAAGGCAATCCCTGGCGTAATTAAAATTTGAGACAGTAAAAAATTATTTTTTGAATAATTTATTATACAAAAGGCAATCCTTGGCGTAATTAAAATTTGCGACACTAAACAATTATTTTTTGAATAATTTACTATAGAAAAGGCAATCCCTGGCGTAATTAAAATTTGTGACAGAAAAAATTATTTTTTGAATAATTTACTATAGAAAAGGCAATCCCTGGCGTAATTAAAATTTGTGACAGTAAAAAATGAATTTTTGAATAATTTACTATAGAAAAGGCAATCCCTGGCGTAATTAAAATATGCGACACTAAAAAATTATTTTTTGCAAAATTTACTATAGAAAAGGCAATCCCTGGCGTAATTAAAATTTGCGACAGTAAAAAATTATTTTTTGAATAATTTACTATAGAAAAGCCAATCCCTGGCGTATTTAAAATTTGCGACAGTAAAAAATTATTTTTTGAATAATTTACTATAGAAAAGGCAATCCCTGGCGTAATTAAAATTTGCGACAGTAAAAAATTATTTTTTGAATAATTTACTATAGAAAAAGCAATCCCTGGCGTATTTAAAATTTGCGACAGTAAAAAATTATTTTTTGCAAAATTTACTATAGAAAAGGCAATCCCTGGCGTAATTATAATTTGCGACAGTATAAAATTATTTTTTGAATAATTTACTATAGAAAAGGCAATCCCTGGCGTATTTAAAATTTGAGACAGAAAAAATTATTTTTTGAATAATTTACTATAGAAAAGGCAATCCCTGGCGTAATTAAAATTTGAGACAGTAAAAAATTATTTTTTGAATAATTTACTATAGAAAAGGCAATCCCTGGCGTAATTAAAATTTGTGACAGAAAAAATTATTTTTTGAATAATTTACTATAGAAAAGGCAATCCCTGGCGTAATTAAAATTTGCGACAGAAAAAAATGAATTTTTGAATAATTTACTATAGAAAAGGCAATCCCTGGCGTAATTAAAATTTGTGACAGAAAAAATTATTTTTTGAATAATTTACTATAGAAAAGGCAATCCCTGGCGTAATTATAATTTGCGACACTAAACAATTATTTTTTGCAAAATTGACTATAGAAAAGGCAATCCCTGGCGTAATTAAAATTTGGGACACTAAACAATTATTTTTTGAATAATTTACTATAGAAAAGGCAATCCCTGGCGTAATTAAAATTTGTGACAGAAAAAATTATTTTTTGAATAATTTACTATAGAAAAGGCAATCCCTGGCGTAATTAAAATTTGTGACAGTAAAAAATGAATTTTTGAATAATTTACTATAGAAAAGGCAATCCCTGGCGTAATTAAAATATGCGACACTAAAAAATTATTTTTTGCAAAATTTACTATAGAAAAGGCAATCCCTGGCGTAATTAAAATTTGCGACACTAAAAAATTATTTTTTGAATAATTTACTATAGAAAAGCCAATCCCTGGCGTATTTAAAATTTGCGACAGTAAAAAATTATTTTTTGAATAATTTACTATAGAAAAGGCAATCCCTGGCGTAATTAAAATTTGCGACAGTAAAAAATTATTTTTTGAATAATTTACAATAGAAAAAGCAATCCCTGGCGTATTTAAAATTTGCGACAGTAAAAAATTATTTTTTGCAAAATTTACTATAGAAAAGGCAATCCCTGGCGTAATTATAATTTGCGACAGTATAAAATTATTTTTTGAATAATTTACTATAGAAAAGGCAATCCCTGGCGTATTTAAAATTTGAGACAGAAAAAATTATTTTTTGAATAATTTACTATAGAAAAGGCAATCCCTGGCGTAATTAAAATTTGAGACAGTAAAAAATTATTTTTTGAATAATTTACTATAGAAAAGGCAATTCCTGGCGTAATTAAAATTTGTGACAGAAAAAATTATTTTTTGAATAATTTACTATAGAAAAGACAATCCCTGGCGTAATTAAAATTTGCGAGAGAAAAAAATGAATTTTTGAATAATTTACTATAGAAAAGGCAATCCCTGGCGTAATTAAAATTTGTGACAGAAAAAAATATTTTTTGAATAATTTACTATAGAAAAGGCAATCCCTGGCGTAATTATAATTTGCGACACTAAACAATTATTTTTTGCAAAATTGACTATAGAAAAGGCAATCCCTGGCGTAATTAAAATTTGAGACAGTAAAAAATGAATTTTTGAATAATTTACTATAGAAAAGGCAATCCCTGGCGTAATTAAAATTTGCGACAGTAAAAAATGAATTTTTGAATAATTTACTATAAAAAAGGCAATCCCTGGCGTAATTAAAATTTGCGACACTAAAAAATGAATTTTTGAATAATTTACTATAGAAAAGGCAATCCCTGGCGTAATTAAAATTTGCGACAGTAAAAAATTATTTTTTGAATAATTTACTATACAAAAGGCAATCCCTGGCGTATTTAAAATTTGCAACAGTAAAAAATTATTTTTTGCAACATTTACTATAGAAAAGGCAATCCCTGGCGTAATTAAAATTTGCGACAGTAAAAAATTAGTTTTTGCAAAATTTACTATAGAAAAGGCAATCCCTGGCGTAATTAAAATTTGAGACAGTAAAAAATGAATTTTTGAATAATTTACTATAGAAAAGGCAATCCCTGGCGTAATTAAAATTTGAGACAGTAAAAAATGAATTTTTGAATAATTTACTATAGAAAAGGCAATCCCTGGCATAATTAAAATTTGCGACCTTAAAAAATTATTTTTTGAATAATTTACTATAGAAAAGGCAATCCCTGGCGTAATTAAAATTTGCGACAGAAAAAAATTAATTTTTGAATAATTTACTATAGAAAAGGCAATCCCTGGCGTAATTAAAATTTGTGAGAGAAAAAATTATTTTTTGAATAATTTACTATAGAAAAGGCAATCCCTGGCGTATTTAAAATTTGAGACAGTAAAAAATGAATTTTTGAATAATTTACTATAGAAAAGGCAATCCCTGGCGTAATTAAAATTTGCGACAGTAAAAAATTATTTTTTGAATAATTTACTATACAAAAGGCAATCCCTGGCGTATTTAAAATTTGCGACAGTAAAAAATTATTTTTTGAATAATTTACTATAGAAAAGGCAATCCCTGGCGTATTTAAAATTTGCAACAGTAAAAAATTATTTTTTGAATAATTTACTATAGAAAAGGCAATCCCTGGCGTATTTAAAATTTGAGACAGTAAAAATGAATTTTTGAATAATTTACTATAGAAAAGGCAATCCCTGGCGTAATTAAAATTTGCGACAGTATAAAATTATTTTTTGAATAATTTACTATAGAAAAGGCAATCCCTGGCGTAATTAAAATTTGAGACAGTAAAAAATTATTTTTTGAATAATTTACTATAGAAAAGGCAATCCCTGGCATAATTAAAATTTGAGACAGTAAAAAATGAATTTTTGAATAATTTACTATAGAAAAGGCAATCCCTGGCGTATTTAAAATTTGAGACAGTAAAAAATGAATTTTTGAATAATTTACTATAGAAAAGGCAATCCCTGGCGTAATTATAATTTGCGACAGTAAAAAATTATTTTTTGAATAATTTACTATAGAAAAGGCAATCCCTGGCGTAATTAAAATTTGAGACAGTAAAAAATTATTTTTTGAATAACTTACTATAGAAAAGGCAATCCCTGGCGTAATTAAAATTTGCGACACTAAACAATTATTTTTTGCAAAATTTACTATAGAAAAGGCAATCCCTGGCGTAATTAAAATTTGAGACAATAAAAAATGAATTTTTGAATAATTTACTATACAAAAGGCAATCCCTGGCGTCTTTAAAATTTGCAACAGTAAAAAATTATTTTTTGAATAATTTACTATAGAAAAGGCAATCCCTGGCGTATTTAAAATTTGCGACAGTAAAAAATTATTTTTGAATAATTTACTATACAAAAGGCAATCCCTGGCGTATTTAAAATTTGCAACAGTAAAAAATTATTTTTTGAATAATTTACTATAGAAAAGGCAATCCCTGGCATATTTAAAATTTGAGACAGTAAAAAATGAATTTTTGAATAATTTACTATAGAAAAGGCAATCCCTGGCGTAATTATAATTTGCGACAGTAAAAAATTATTTTTTGAATAATTTACTATAGAAAAGGCAATCCCTGGCGTAATTAAAATTTGTGACAGAAAAAATTATTTTTTGAATAATTTACTATACAAAAGGCAATCCCTGGCGTATTTAAAATTTGCAACAGTAAAAAATTATTTTTTGAATAATTTACTAAAGAAAAGGCAAGCCCTGGCGTATTTAAAATTTGCGACAGTAAAAAATTATTTTTTGAATAATTTACTATACAAAAGGCAATCCCTGGCGGATTTAAAATTTGCAACAGTAAAAAAATATTTTTTGAATAATTTACTATAGAAAAGGCAATCCCTGGCGTAATTAAAATTTGAGACAGTAAAAAATTATTTTTTGAATAATTTACTATAGAAAAGGCAATCCCTGGCGTAATTAAAATTTGTGACAGAAAAAATTATTTTTTGAATAATTTACTAAAGAAAAGGCAATCCCTGGCGTAATTAAAATTTGTGACAGAAAAAATTATTTTTTGAATAATTTACTATAGAAAAGGCAATCCCTGGCGTAATTAAAATTTGAGACAGTATAAAATGAATTTTTGAATAATTTACTATAGAAAAGGCAATCCCTGGAGTAATTAAAATTTGCGACAGTAAAAAATTATTTTTTGAATAATTTACTATAGAAAAGGCAATCCCTGGCGTATTTAAAATTTGCGACAGTAAAAAATTATTTTTTGAATAATTTACTATAGAAAAGGCAATCCCTGGCGTAATTAAAATTTGCGACAGAAAAAAATTAATTTTTGCAAAATTTACTATAGAAAAGGCAATCACTGGCGTAATTAAAATTTGTGACAGAAAAAATTATTTTTTGAATAATTTACTATAGAAAAGGCAATCCCTGGCATAATTAAAATTTGAGACAGTAAAAAATGAATTTTTGAATAATTTACTATAGAAAAGGCAATCCCTGGCGTATTTAAAATTTGAGACAGTAAAAAATGAATTTTTGAATAATTTACTATAGAAAAGGCAATCCCTGGCGTAATTATAATTTGCGACAGTAAAAAATTATTTTTTGAATAATTTACTATAGAAAAGGCAATCCTTGGCGTAATTAAAATTTGAGACAGTAAAAAATTATTTTTTGAATAACTTACTATAGAAAAGGCAATCCCTGGCGTAATTAAAATTTGCGACACTAAACAATTATTTTTTGCAAAATTTACTATAGAAAAGGCAATCCCTGGCGTTATTAAAATTTGAGACAATAAAAAATGAATTTTTGAATAATTTACTATACAAAAGGCAATCCCTGGCGTCTTTAAAATTTGCAACAGTAAAAAATTATTTTTTGAATAATTTACTATAGAAAAGGCAATCCCTGGCGTATTTAAAATTTGCGACAGTAAAAAATTATTTTTGAATAATTTACTATACAAAAGGCAATCCCTGGCGTATTTAAAATTTGCAACAGTAAAAAATTATTTTTTGAATAATTTACTATAGAAAAGGCAATCCCTGGCATATTTAAAATTTGAGACAGTAAAAAATGAATTTTTGAATAATTTACTATAGAAAAGGCAATCCCTGGCGTAATTATAATTTGCGACAGTAAAAAATTATTTTTTGAATAATTTACTATAGAAAAGGCAATCCCTGGCGTAATTAAAATTTGTGACAGAAAAAATTATTTTTTGAATAATTTACTATACAAAAGGCAATCCCTGGCGTATTTAAAATTTGCAACAGTAAAAAATTATTTTTTGAATAATTTACTAAAAAAAAGGCAAGCCCTGGCGTATTTAAAATTTGCGACAGTAAAAAATTATTTTTTGAATAATTTACTATACAAAAGGCAATCCCTGGCGGATTTAAAATTTGCAACAGTAAAAAATTATTTTTTGAATAATTTACTAGAGAAAAGGCAATCCCTGGCGTAATTAAAATTTGAGACAGTAAAAAATTATTTTTTGAATAATTTACTATAGAAAAGGCAATCCCTGGCGTAATTAAAATTTGTGACAGAAAAAATTATTTTTTGAATAATTTACTATAGAAAAGGCAATCCCTGGCGTAATTAAAATTTGTGACAGAAAAAATTATTTTTTGAATAATTTACTATAGAAAAGGCAATCCCTGGCGTAATTAAAATTTGAGACAGTATAAAATGAATTTTTGAATAATTTACTATAGAAAAGGCAATCCCTGGAGTAATTAAAATTTGCGACAGTAAAAAATTATTTTTTGAATAATTTACTATAGAAAAGGCAATCCCTGGCGTATTTAAAATTTGCGACAGTAAAAAATTATTTTTTGAATAATTTACTATAGAAAAGGCAATCCCTGGCGTAATTAAAATTTGCGACAGAAAAAAATTAATTTTTGCAAAATTTACTATAGAAAAGGCAATCCCTGGCGTAACTAAAATTTGTGACAGAAAAAATTATTTTTTGCAAAATTTACTATAGAAAAGGCAATCCCTGGCGTATTTAAAATTTGAGACAGTAAAAAATGAATTTTTGAAAAATTTACTATAGAAAAGGCAATCCCTGGCGTAATTAAAATTTGCGACAATAAAAAATTAGTTTTTGAATAATTTACTATACAAAAGGCAATCCCTGGCGTATTTAAAATTTGCGATAGTAAAAAATTTTTTTTTGAATAATTTACTATAGAAAAGGCAATCCCTGGCGTATTTAAAATTTGCAACAGTAAAAAATTATTTTTTGAATAATTTACTATAGAAAAGGCAATCCCTGGCGTATTTAAAATTTGAGACAGTAAAAAATGAATTTTTGAATAATTTACTATAGAAAAGGCAATCCCTGGCGTAATTAAAATTTGCGACAGTATAAAATTATTTTTTGAATAATTTACTATAGAAAAGGCAATCCCTGGCGTAATTAAAATTTGAGACAGTAAAAATTATTTTTTGAATAATCTACTATAGAAAAGACAATCCCTGGCGTAATTAAAATTTGAGACAGTAAAAAATGAATTTTTGAATAATTTACTATAGAAAAGGCAATCCCTGGCGTAATTAAAATTTGCAACTGTAAAAAATTATTTTTTGCAAAATTTACATTTGAAGAGGCAATCCCTGGCGTAATTAAAATTTGAGACAGTAAAAAATTATTTTTTGAATAATTTACTATAGAAAAGGCAATCCCTGGCGTAATTATAATTTGCGACAGTAAAACATTATTTTTTGAATAATTTACTATAGAAAAGGCAATCCCTGGCGTAATTAAAATTTGAGACAGTAAAAAATTATTTTTTGAATAATTTACTATAGAAAAGGCAATCCCTGGCGTAATTAAAATTTGCGACACTAAACAATTATTTTTTGCAAAATTTACTATAGAAAAGACAATCCCTGGCGTAATTAAAATTTGCGACAGTAAAAAATGAATTTTTGAATAATTTACTATAAAAAAGGCAATCCCTGGCGTAATTAAAATTTGCGACACTAAAAAATGAAGTTTTGAATAATTTACTATAGAAAAGGCAATCCCTGGCGTAATTAAAATTTGCGACAGTAAAAAATTATTTTTTGAATAATTTACTATACAAAAGGCAATCCCTGGCGTATTTAAAATTTGCAACAGTAAAAAATTATTTTTTGCAACATTTACTATAGAAAAGGCAATCCCTGGCGTAATTAAAATTTGCGACAGTAAAAAATTAGTTTTTGCAAAATTTACTATAGAAAAGGCAATCCCTGGCGTAATTAAAATTTGAGACAGTAAAAAATGAATTTTTGAATAATTTACTATAGAAAAGGCAATCCCTGGCGTAATTAAAATTTGAGACAGTAAAAAATGAATTTTTGAATAATTTACTATAGAAAAGGCAATCCCTGGCATAATTAAAATTTGCGACCTTAAAAAATTATTTTTTGAATAATTTACTATAGAAAAGGCAATCCCTGGCGTAATTAAAATTTGCGACAGAAAAAAATTAATTTTTGAATAATTTACTATAGAAAAGGCAATCCCTGGCGTAATTAAAATTTGTGAGAGAAAAAATTATTTTTTGAATAATTTACTATAGAAAAGGCAATCCCTGGCGTATTTAAAATTTGAGACAGTAAAAAATGAATTTTTGAATAATTTACTATAGAAAAGGCAATCCCTGGCGTAATTAAAATTTGCGACAGTAAAAAATTATTTTTTGAATAATTTACTATACAAAAGGCAATCCCTGGCGTATTTAAAATTTGCGACAGTAAAAAATTATTTTTTGAATAATTTACTATAGAAAAGGCAATCCCTGGCGTATTTAAAATTTGCAACAGTAAAAAATTATTTTTTGAATAATTTACTATAGAAAAGGCAATCCCTGGCGTATTTAAAATTTGAGACAGTAAAAATGAATTTTTGAATAATTTACTATAGAAAAGGCAATCCCTGGCGTAATTAAAATTTGCGACAGTATAAAATTATTTTTTGAATAATTTACTATAGAAAAGGCAATCCCTGGCGTAATTAAAATTTGAGACAGTAAAAAATTATTTTTTGAATAATGTACTATAGAAAAGGCAATCCCTGGCATAATTAAAATTTGAGACAGTAAAAAATGAATTTTTGAATAATTTACTATAGAAAAGGCAATCCCTGGCGTATTTAAAATTTGAGACAGTAAAAAATGAATTTTTGAATAATTTACTATAGAAAAGGCAATCCCTGGCGTAATTATAATTTGCGACAGTAAAAAATTATTTTTTGAATAATTTACTATAGAAAAGGCAATCCCTGGCGTAATTAAAATTTGAGACAGTAAAAAATTATTTTTTGAATAACTTACTATAGAAAAGGCAATCCCTGGCGTAATTAAAATTTGCGACACTAAACAATTATTTTTTGCAAAATTTACTATAGAAAAGGCAATCCCTGGCGTAATTAAAATTTGAGACAATAAAAAATGAATTTTTGAATAATTTACTATACAAAAGGCAATCCCTGGCGTCTTTAAAATTTGCAACAGTAAAAAATTTTTTTTTGAATAATTTACTATAGAAAAGGCAATCCCTGGAGTAATTAAAATTTGCGACAGTAAAAAATTATTTTTTGAATAATTTACTATAGAAAAGGCAATCCCTGGCGTATTTAAAATTTGCGACAGTAAAAAATTATTTTTTGAATAATTTACTATAGAAAAGGCAATCCCTGGCGTAATTAAAATTTGCGACAGAAAAAAATTAATTTTTGCAAAATTTACTATAGAAAAGGCAATCCCTGGCGTAACTAAAATTTGTGACAGAAAAAATTATTTTTTGCAAAATTTACTATAGAAAAGGCAATCCCTGGCGTATTTAAAATTTGAGACAGTAAAAAATGAATTTTTGAAAAATTTACTATAGAAAAGGCAATTCCTGGCGTAATTAAAATTTGCGACAATAAAAAATTAGTTTTTGAATAATTTACTATACAAAAGGCAATCCCTGGCGTATTTAAAATTTGCGATAGTAAAAAATTTTTTTTTGAATAATTTACTATAGAAAAGGCAATCCCTGGCGTATTTAAAATTTGCAACAGTAAAAAATTATTTTTTGAATAATTTACTATAGAAAAGGCAATCCCTGGCGTATTTAAAATTTGAGACAGTAAAAAATGAATTTTTGAATAATTTACTATAGAAAAGGCAATCCCTGGCGTAATTAAAATTTGCGACAGTATAAAATTATTTTTTGAATAATTTACTATAGAAAAGGCAATCCCTGGCGTAATTAAAATTTGAGACAGTAAAAATTATTTTTTGAATAATTTACTATAGAAAAGACAATCCCTGGCGTAATTAAAATTTGAGACAGTAAAAAATGAATTTTTGAATAATTTACTATAGAAAAGGCAATCCCTGGCGTAATTAAAATTTGCAACTGTAAAAAATTATTTTTTGCAAAATTTACATTTGAAGAGGCAATCCCTGGCGTAATTAAAATTTGAGACAGTAAAAAATTATTTTTTGAATAATTTACTATAGAAAAGGCAATCCCTGGCGTAATTATAATTTGCGACAGTAAAACATTATTTTTTGAATAATTTACTATAGAAAAGGCAATCCCTGGCGTAATTAAAATTTGAGAAGTAAAAAATTATTTTTTGAATAATTTACTATAGAAAAGGCAATCCCTGGCGTAATTAAAATTTGCGACACTAAACAATTATTTTTTGCAAAATTTACTATAGAAAAGACAATCCCTGGCGTAATTAAAATTTGCGACAGTAAAAAATGAATTTTTGAATAATTTACTATAAAAAAGGCAATCCCTGGCGTAATTAAAATTTGCGACACTAAAAAATGAATTTTTGAATAATTTACTATAGAAAAGGCAATCCCTGGCGTAATTAAAATTTGCGACAGTAAAAAATTATTTTTTGAATAATTTACTATACAAAAGGCAATCCCTGGCGTATTTAAAATTTGCAACAGTAAAAAATTATTTTTTGCAACATTTACTATAGAAAAGGCAATCCCTGGCGTAATTAAAATTTGCGACAGTAAAAAATTAGTTTTTGCAAAATTTACTATAGAAAAGGCAATCCCTGGCGTAATTAAAATTTGAGACAGTAAAAAATGAATTTTTGAATAATTTACTATAGAAAAGGCAATCCCTGGCGTAATTAAAATTTGAGACAGTAAAAAATGAATTTTTGAATAATTTACTATAGAAAAGGCAATCCCTGGCATAATTAAAATTTGCGACCTTAAAAAATTATTTTTTGAATAATTTACTATAGAAAAGGCAATCCCTGGCGTAATTAAAATTTGCGACAGAAAAAAATTAATTTTTGAATAATTTACTATAGAAAAGGCAATCCCTGGCGTAATTAAAATTTGTGAGAGAAAAAATTATTTTTTGAATAATTTACTATAGAAAAGGCAATCCCTGGCGTATTTAAAATTTGAGACAGTAAAAAATGAATTTTTGAATAATTTACTATAGAAAAGGCAATCCCTGGCGTAATTAAAATTTGCGACAGTAAAAAATTATTTTTTGAATAATTTACTATACAAAAGGCAATCCCTGGCGTATTTAAAATTTGCGACAGTAAAAAATTATTTTTTGAATAATTTACTATAGAAAAGGCAATCCCTGGCGTATTTAAAATTTGCAACAGTAAAAAATTATTTTTTGAATAATTTACTATAGAAAAGGTAATCCCTGGCGTATTTAAAATTTGAGACAGTAAAAATGAATTTTTGAATAATTTACTATAGAAAAGGCAATCCCTGGCGTAATTAAAATTTGCGACAGTATAAAATTATTTTTTGAATAATTTACTATAGAAAAGGCAATCCCTGGCGTAATTAAAATTTGAGACAGTAAAAAATTATTTTTTGAATAATTTACTATAGAAAAGGCAATCCCTGGCATAATTAAAATTTGAGACAGTAAAAAATGAATTTTTGAATAATTTACTATAGAAAAGGCAATCCCTGGCGTATTTAAAATTTGAGACAGTAAAAAATGAATTTTTGAATAATTTACTATAGAAAAGGCAATCCCTGGCGTAATTATAATTTGCGACAGTAAAAAATTATTTTTTGAATAATTTACTATAGAAAAGGCAATCCCTGGCGTAATTAAAATTTGAGACAGTAAAAAATTATTTTTTGAATAACTTACTATAGAAAAGGCAATCCCTGGCGTAATTAAAATTTGCGACACTAAACAATTATTTTTTGCAAAATTTACTATAGAAAAGGCAATCCCTGGCGTAATTAAAATTTGAGACAATAAAAAATGAATTTTTGAATAATTTACTATACAAAAGGCAATCCCTGGCGTCTTTAAAATTTGCAACAGTAAAAAATTATTTTTTGAATAATTTACTATAGAAAAGGCAATCCCTGGCGTATTTAAAATTTGCGACAGTAAAAAATTATTTTTGAATAATTTACTATACAAAAGGCAATCCCTGGCGTATTTAAAATTTGCAACAGTAAAAAATTATTTTTTGAATAATTTACTATAGAAAAGGCAATCCCTGGCATATTTAAAATTTGAGACAGTAAAAAATGAATTTTTGAATAATTTACTATAGAAAAGGCAATCCCTGGCGTAATTATAATTTGCGACAGTAAAAAATTATTTTTTGAATAATTTACTATAGAAAAGGCAATCCCTGGCGTAATTAAAATTTGTGACAGAAAAAATTATTTTTTGAATAATTTACTATACAAAAGGCAATCCCTGGCGTATTTAAAATTTGCAACAGTAAAAAATTATTTTTTGAATAATTTACTAAAGAAAAGGCAAGCCCTGGCGTATTTAAAATTTGCGACAGTAAAAAATTATTTTTTGAATAATTTACTATACAAAAGGCAATCCCTGGCGGATTTAAAATTTGCAACAGTAAAAAAATATTTTTTGAATAATTTACTATAGAAAAGGCAATCCCTGGCGTAATTAAAATTTGAGACAGTAAAAAATTATTTTTTGAATAATTTACTATAGAAAAGGCAATCCCTGGCGTAATTAAAATTTGTGACAGAAAAAATTATTTTTTGAATAATTTACTAAAGAAAAGGCAATCCCTGGCGTAATTAAAATTTGTGACAGAAAAAATTATTTTTTGAATAATTTACTATAGAAAAGGCAATCCCTGGCGTAATTAAAATTTGAGACAGTATAAAATGAATTTTTGAATAATTTACTATAGAAAAGGCAATCCCTGGAGTAATTAAAATTTGCGACAGTAAAAAATTATTTTTTGAATAATTTACTATAGAAAAGGCAATCCCTGGCGTATTTAAAATTTGCGACAGTAAAAAATTATTTTTTGAATAATTTACTATAGAAAAGGCAATCCCTGGCGTAATTAAAATTTGCGACAGAAAAAAATTAATTTTTGCAAAATTTACTATAGAAAAGGCAATCACTGGCGTAATTAAAATTTGTGACAGAAAAAATTATTTTTTGAATAATTTACTATAGAAAAGGCAATCCCTGGCATAATTAAAATTTGAGACAGTAAAAAATGAATTTTTGAATAATTTACTATAGAAAAGGCAATCCCTGGCGTATTTAAAATTTGAGACAGTAAAAAATGAATTTTTGAATAATTTACTATAGAAAAGGCAATCCCTGGCGTAATTATAATTTGCGACAGTAAAAAAATATTTTTTGAATAATTTACTATAGAAAAGGCAATCCTTGGCGTAATTAAAATTTGAGACAGTAAAAAATTATTTTTTGAATAACTTACTATAGAAAAGGCAATCCCTGGCGTAATTAAAATTTGCGACACTAAACAATTATTTTTTGCAAAATTTACTATAGAAAAGGCAATCCCTGGCGTTATTAAAATTTGAGACAATAAAAAATGAATTTTTGAATAATTTACTATACAAAAGGCAATCCCTGGCGTCTTTAAAATTTGCAACAGTAAAAAATTATTTTTTGAATAATTTACTATAGAAAAGGCAATCCCTGGCGTATTTAAAATTTGCGACAGTAAAAAATTATTTTTGAATAATTTACTATACAAAAGGCAATCCCTGGCGTATTTAAAATTTGCAACAGTAAAAAATTATTTTTTGAATAATTTACTATAGAAAAGGCAATCCCTGGCATATTTAAAATTTGAGACAGTAAAAAATGAATTTTTGAATAATTTACTATAGAAAAGGCAATCCCTGGCGTAATTATAATTTGCGACAGTAAAAAATTATTTTTTGAATAATTTACTATAGAAAAGGCAATCCCTGGCGTAATTAAAATTTGTGACAGAAAAAATTATTTTTTGAATAATTTACTATACAAAAGGCAATCCCTGGCGTATTTAAAATTTGCAACAGTAAAAAATTATTTTTTGAATAATTTACTAAAGAAAAGGCAAGCCCTGGCGTATTTAAAATTTGCGACAGTAAAAAATTATTTTTTGAATAATTTACTATACAAAAGGCAATCCCTGGCGGATTTAAAATTTGCAACAGTAAAAAATTATTTTTTGAATAATTTACTATAGAAAAGGCAATCCCTGGCGTAATTAAAATTTGAGACAGTAAAAAATTATTTTTTGAATAATTTACTATAGAAAAGGCAATCCCTGGCGTAATTAAAATTTGTGACAGAAAAAATTATTTTTTGAATAATTTACTATAGAAAAGGCAATCCCTGGCGTAATTAAAATTTGTGACAGAAAAAATTATTTTTTGAATAATTTACTATACAAAAGGCAATCCCTGGCGTATTTAAAATTTGCGACAGTAAAAAATTATTTTTTGAATAATTTACTATAGAAAAGGCAATCCCTGGCGTATTTAAAATTTGCAACAGTAAAAAATTATTTTTTGAATAATTTACTATAGAAAAGGCAATCCCTGGCGTATTTAAAATTTGAGACAGTAAAAATGAATTTTTGAATAATTTACTATAGAAAAGGCAATCCCTGGCGTAATTAAAATTTGCGACAGTATAAAATTATTTTTTGAATAATTTACTATAGAAAAGGCAATCCCTGGCGTAATTAAAATTTGAGACAGTAAAAAATTATTTTTTGAATAATTTACTATAGAAAAGGCAATCCCTGGCATAATTAAAATTTGAGACAGTAAAAAATGAATTTTTGAATAATTTACTATAGAAAAGGCAATCCCTGGCGTATTTAAAATTTGAGACAGTAAAAAAATGAATTTTTGAATAATTTACTATAGAAAAGGCAATCCCTGGCGTAATTATAATTTGCGACAGTAAAAAAATTATTTTTTGAATAATTTACTATAGAAAAGGCAATCCCTGGCGTAATTAAAATTTGAGACAGTAAAAAATTATTTTTTGAATAACTTACTATAGAAAAGGCAATCCCTGGCGTAATTAAAATTTGCGACACTAAACAATTATTTTTTGCAAAATTTACTATAGAAAAGGCAATCCCTGGCGTAATTAAAATTTGAGACAATAAAAAATGAATTTTTGAATAATTTACTATACAAAAGGCAATCCCTGGCGTCTTTAAAATTTGCAACAGTAAAAAATTATTTTTTGAATAATTTACTATAGAAAAGGCAATCCCTGG
The DNA here is from genome assembly GCA_963930735.1 of Dioctria linearis. Taxonomy (NCBI): domain Eukaryota; kingdom Metazoa; phylum Arthropoda; class Insecta; order Diptera; family Asilidae; genus Dioctria; species Dioctria linearis. The sequence goes on along the minus strand of CAWVNZ010002427.1, from coordinate 5,137 downwards.
CGTATTTAAAATTTGCGACAGTAAAAAATTATTTTTGAATAATTTACTATACAAAGGCAATCCCTGGCGTATTTAAAATTTGCAACAGTAAAAAATTATTTTTTGAATAATTTACTATAGAAAAGGCAATCCCTGGCATATTTAAAATTTGAGACAGTAAAAAATGAATTTTTGAATAATTTACTATAGAAAAGGCAATCCCTGGCGTAATTATAATTTGCGACAGTAAAAAATTATTTTTTGAATAATTTACTATAGAAAAGGCAATCCCTGGCGTAATTAAAATTTGTGACAGAAAAAATTATTTTTTGAATAATTTACTATACAAAAGGCAATCCCTGGCGTATTTAAAATTTGCAACAGTAAAAAATTATTTTTTGAATAATTTACTAAAGAAAAGGCAAGCCCTGGCGTATTTAAAATTTGCGACAGTAAAAAATTATTTTTTGAATAATTTACTATACAAAAGGCAATCCCTGGCGGATTTAAAATTTGCAACAGTAAAAAAATATTTTTTGAATAATTTACTATAGAAAAGGCAATCCCTGGCGTAATTAAAATTTGAGACAGTAAAAAATTATTTTTTGAATAATTTACTATAGAAAAGGCAATCCCTGGCGTAATTAAAATTTGTGACAGAAAAAATTATTTTTTGAATAATTTACTAAAGAAAAGGCAATCCCTGGCGTAATTAAAATTTGTGACAGAAAAAATTATTTTTTGAATAATTTACTATAGAAAAGGCAATCCCTGGCGTAATTAAAATTTGAGACAGTATAAAATGAATTTTTGAATAATTTACTATAGAAAAGGCAATCCCTGGAGTAATTAAAATTTGCGACAGTAAAAAATTATTTTTTGAATAATTTACTATAGAAAAGGCAATCCCTGGCGTATTTAAAATTTGCGACAGTAAAAAAATTATTTTTTGAATAATTTACTATAGAAAAGGCAATCCCTGGCGTAATTAAAATTTGCGACAGAAAAAAATTAATTTTTGCAAAATTTACTATAGAAAAGGCAATCACTGGCGTAATTAAAATTTGTGACAGAAAAAATTATTTTTTGAATAATTTACTATAGAAAAGGCAATCCCTGGCATAATTAAAATTTGAGACAGTAAAAAATGAATTTTTGAATAATTTACTATAGAAAAGGCAATCCCTGGCGTATTTAAAATTTGAGACAGTAAAAAATGAATTTTTGAATAATTTACTATAGAAAAGGCAATCCCTGGCGTAATTATAATTTGCGACAGTAAAAAAATATTTTTTGAATAATTTACTATAGATAAGGCAATCCTTGGCGTAATTAAAATTTGAGACAGTAAAAAATTATTTTTTGAATAACTTACTATAGAAAAGGCAATCCCTGGCGTAATTAAAATTTGCGACACTAAACAATTATTTTTTGCAAAATTTACTATAGAAAAGGCAATCCCTGGCGTTATTAAAATTTGAGACAATAAAAAATGAATTTTTGAATAATTTACTATACAAAAGGCAATCCCTGGCGTCTTTAAAATTTGCAACAGTAAAAAATTATTTTTTGAATAATTTACTATAGAAAAGGCAATCCCTGGCGTATTTAAAATTTGCGACAGTAAAAAATTATTTTTGAATAATTTACTATACAAAAGGCAATCCCTGGCGTATTTAAAATTTGCAACAGTAAAAAATTATTTTTTGAATAATTTACTATAGAAAAGGCAATCCCTGGCATATTTAAAATTTGAGACAGTAAAAAATGAATTTTTGAATAATTTACTATAGAAAAGGCAATCCCTGGCGTAATTATAATTTGCGACAGTAAAAAATTATTTTTTGAATAATTTACTATAGAAAAGGCAATCCCTGGCGTAATTAAAATTTGTGACAGAAAAAATTATTTTTTGAATAATTTACTATACAAAAGGCAATCCCTGGCGTATTTAAAATTTGCAACAGTAAAAAATTATTTTTTTGAATAATTTACTAAAGAAAAGGCAAGCCCTGGCGTATTTAAAATTTGCGACAGTAAAAAAATTATTTTTTGAATAATTTACTATACAAAAGGCAATCCCTGGCGGATTTAAAATTTGCAACAGTAAAAAAATTATTTTTTGAATAATTTACTATAGAAAAGGCAATCCCTGGCGTAATTAAAATTTGAGACAGTAAAAAATTATTTTTTGAATAATTTACTATAGAAAAGGCAATCCCTGGCGTAATTAAAATTTGTGACAGAAAAAAATTATTTTTTGAATAATTTACTATAGAAAAGGCAATCCCTGGCGTAATTAAAATTTGTGACAGAAAAAATTATTTTTTGAATAATTTACTATAGAAAAGGCAATCCCTGGCATAATTAAAATTTGAGACAGTATAAAATGAATTTTTGAATAATTTACTATAGAAAAGGCAATCCCTGGAGTAATTAAAATTTGCGACAGTAAAAAATTATTTTTTGAATAATTTACTATAGAAAAGGCAATCCCTGGCGTATTTAAAATTTGCGACAGTAAAAAATTATTTTTTGAATAATTTACTATAGAAAAGGCAATCCCTGGCGTAATTAAAATTTGCGACAGAAAAAAATTAATTTTTGCAAAATTTACTATAGAAAAGGCAATCCCTGGCGTAACTAAAATTTGTGACAGAAAAAATTATTTTTTGCAAAATTTACTATAGAAAAGGCAACTCCCTGGCGTATTTAAAATTTGAGACAGTAAAAAATGAATTTTTGAAAAATTTACTATAGAAAAGGCAATCCCTGGCGTAATTAAAATTTGCGACAATAAAAAATTAGTTTTTGAATAATTTACTATACAAAAGGCAATCCCTGGCGTATTTAAAATTTGCGATAGTAAAAAATTTTTTTTTTGAATAATTTACTATAGAAAAGGCAATCCCTGGCGTATTTAAAATTTGCAACAGTAAAAAATTATTTTTTGAATAATTTACTATAGAAAAGGCAATCCCTGGCGTATTTAAAATTTGAGACAGTAAAAAATGAATTTTTGAATAATTTACTATAGAAAAGGCAATCCCTGGCGTAATTAAAATTTGCGACAGTATAAAATTATTTTTTGAATAATTTACTATAGAAAAGGCAATCCCTGGCGTAATTAAAATTTGAGACAGTAAAAAATTATTTTTTGAATAATTTACTATAGAAAAGACAATCCCTGGCGTAATTAAAATTTGAGACAGTAAAAAATGAATTTTTGAATAATTTACTATAGAAAAGGCAATCCCTGGCGTAATTAAAATTTGCAACTGTAAAAAATTATTTTTTGCAAAATTTACATTTGAAGAGGCAATCCCTGGCGTAATTAAAATTTGAGACAGTAAAAAATTATTTTTTGAATAATTTACTATAGAAAAGGCAATCCCTGGCGTAATTATAATTTGCGACAGTAAAACATTATTTTTTGAATAATTTACTATAGAAAAGGCAATCCCTGGCGTAATTAAAATTTGAGACAGTAAAAAATTATTTTTTGAATAATTTACTATAGAAAAGGCAATCCCTGGCGTAATTAAAATTTGCGACACTAAACAATTATTTTTTGCAAAATTTACTATAGAAAAGACAATCCCTGGCGTAATTAAAATTTGAGACAGTAAAAAATGAATTTTTTAATAATTTACTATACAAAAGGCAATCCCTGGCGTATTTAAAATTTGCAACAGTAAAAAATTATTTTTTGAATAATTTACTATAGAAAAGGCAATCCCTGGCGTATTTAAAATTTGCGACAGTAAAAAAATTATTTTTTGAATAATTTACTATACAAAAGGCAATCCCTGGCGTATTTAAAATTTGAGACAGTAAAAAATGAATTTTTGAATAATTTACTATACAAAAGGCAATCCCTGGCGTATTTAAAATTTGCAACAGTAAAAAATTATTTTTTGAATAATTTACTATAGAAAAGGCAATCCCTGGCGTATTTAAAATTTGCGACAGTAAAAAATTATTTTTTGAATAATTTACTATACAAAAGGCAATCCCTGGCGTATTTAAAATTTGCAACAGTAAAAAATTATTTTTTGAATAATTTACTATAGAAAAGGCAATCCCTGGCGTATTTAAAATTTGAGACAGTAAAAAATTATTTTTTGAATAATTTACTATAGAAAAGGCAATCCCTGGCGTATTTAAAATTTGCGACAGTATAAAATGAATTTTTGCAAAATTTACTATAGAAAAGGCAATCCCTGGCGTAATTATAATTTGTGACAGAAAAAATTATTTTTTGCAAAATTTACTATAGAAAAGGCAATCCCTGGCGTAATTAAAATTTGAGACAGTAAAAAATTATTTTTTGCAAAATTTACTATATAAAAGGCAATCCCTGGCGTAATTATAATTTGCGACAGTATAAAATTATTTTTTGAATAATTTACTATAGAAAAGGCAATCCCTGGCGTATTTAAAATTTGAGACAACTATAGAAAAGGCAATCCCTGGCGTAATTAAAATTTGCGACAGTAAAAAATTATTTTTTGAATAATTTACTATAGAAAAAGCAATCCCTGGCGTATTTAAAATTTGAGACAGTAAAAAATGAATTTTTGAATAATTTACTATACAAAAGGCAATCCCTGGCGTATTTAAAATTTGCAACAGTAAAAAATTATTTTTTGAATAATTTACTATAGAAAAGGCAATCCCTGGCGTATTTAAAATTTGCGACAGTAAAAAATTATTTTTTGAATAATTTACTATACAAAAGGCAATCCCTGGCGTAGTTAAAATTTGCAACAGTAAAAAATTATTTTTTGAATAATTTACTATAGAAAAGGCAATCCCTTTCGTAATTAAAATTTGAGACAGTAAAAAATTATTTTTTGAATAATTTACTATAGAAAAGGCAATCCCTGGCGTAATTAAAATTTGTGACAGAAAAAAATTATTTTTTGAATAATTTACTATAGAAAAGGCAATCCTTGGCGTAATTAAAATTTGTGACAGAAAAAATTATTTTTTGAATAATTTACTATAGAAAAGGCAATCCCTGGCGTAATTAAAATTTGAGACAGTATAAAATGAATTTTTGAATAATCTACTATAGAAAAGGCAATCCCTGGCGTAATTAAAATTTGCGACAGTAAAAAAATTATTTTTTGAATAATTTACTATAGAAAAGGCA
>CAWVNZ010002426.1:0-66366 GCA_963930735.1 Dioctria linearis | reverse complement strand
TATTTTGCAAAAAAATTATTTTTTACTGTCGCAAATTTTAAATTCGCCAGGGATTGCCTTTTCTATAGTAAATTATTCAGAAATTAATTTTTTACTGTCGCAAATTTTAATTGCGCCAGGGATTGCCTTTTCTATAGTAAATATTTCACAAATTAATTTCTTACTATCGCAAATTTTAAATACGCCAGGGATTGCCTTTTCTATAGTAAATTTTGCAAAAAAATAATTTTTTTGTGTTGCAAATCTTAAATACGCCAGGGATTGCCTTTCCTATAGTAAATTATTTACAAATAAATTTTTTACTGTCGCAAATTTTAATTGCGCCAGGGATTGCCTTTTCTACAGTAAATTTTTCAAAAAATTATTTTTTACTGTCGCAAATTTTAATTGCGCCAGGGATTGCCTTTTCTATAGTAAATTATTCAAAAAATAATTTTTTACTGTCGCAATTTTAATTACGCCAGGGATTGCCTTTTCTATAGTAAATATATCAAAAATTAATTTTTTATTGTCGCAAATTTTAATTACGCCAGGGATTGCCTTTTCTATAGTAAATATTTCACAAATTAATTTTTTACTGTCGCAAATTTTAAATACGCCAGGGATTGCCTTTTCAATAGTAAATTTTGCAAAAAAATAATTTTTTACTGTCGCAAATTTTAATTACGCCAGGGATTGCCTTTTCTACAGTAAATTTTTCACAAATTAATTTTTTACTGTCGCAAATTTTAAATACGCCAGGGATTGCCTTTTCTTTAGTAAATTTTGCAAAAAATAATTTTTTACTGTCGCAAATTTTAATTGCGCCAGGGATTGCCTTTTGTATAGTAAATTTTTCAAAAATTAATTTTTTACTGTCGCAAATTTTAAATACGCCAGGGATTGCCTTTTCTATAGTAAATTTTTCACAAATTAATTTTTACTGTCGCAAATTTTAATTTCGCCAGGGATTGCCTTTTCTACAGTAAATTTTTCAAAAAATAATTTTTTACTGTCGCAAATTTTAATTGCGCCAGGGATTGCCTTTTCTATAGTAAATTATTAAAAAAATAATTTTTTACTCTCGCAAATTTTAATTGCGCCAGAGATTGCCTTTTCCATAGTAAATTTTTCAAAAATTAATTTCTTACTGTCGCAAATTTTAATTACGCAAGGGATTGCCTTTTCTATAGTAATTTTTCCACAAATTAATTTTTTACTGTCGCAAATTTTAAATACGCCAGGGATTGCCTTTACTATAGTAAATTTTTCAAAAAATAATTTTTTACTGTCGCAAATTTTAATTGCGCCAGGGATTGCCTTTTCTAGAGTAAATTATTCACAAATTAATTTTTTACTGTCGCAAATTTTAATTGCGCCAGGGACTGCCTTTGCTACAGTAAATTTTTCAAAAAATAATTTTTTACTGTCGCAAATTTTAATTGCGCCAAGGATTTCCTTTTCTATAGTAAATTATTCAAAAATTAATTTTTTTACTGTCGCAAATTTTAATTGCGCCAGGGATTGCCTTTTCTACAGTAAATTTTTCAAAAAATTATTTTTTACTGTCGCAAATTTTAATTGCGCCAGGGATTGCCTTTTCTATAGTAAATTATTCAAAAAATAATTTTTTACTCTCGCAAATTTTAATTGCGCCAGAGATTGCCATTTCTATAGTAAATTTTTCAAAAATTATTTTTTTACTGTCGCAAATTTTAATTACGCCAGGGATTGCCTTTTCTATAGTAAATTTTTCAAAAAATAATTTTTTACTGTCTTAAATTTTAATTGCGCCAGGGATTGCCTTTTCTATAGTAAATTTTTCAAAATTAATTTTTTACTGTCTCAAATTTTAAATACGGCAGGGATTGCCTTTCTATAGTAAATTTTGCAAAAAAAAAAATTTTTACTGTCGCAATTTTAAATACGCCAGGGATTGCCTTTTCTATAGTAAATTATTCAAAAATTAATTTTTGACTGTCGCAAATTTTAATTACGCCAGGGATTGCCTTTTCAATAGTAAATTTTTCACAAATTAATTTTATACTGTCGCAAATTTTAAATACGCCAGGGATTGCCTTTTCTATAGTACATTTTGCAAAAAATAATTTTTTACTGTCGCAAATTCTAATTACGCCAGGGATTGCCTTTTCTACAGCAAATTTTTCGAAAATAATTTTCTACTCTCGCAAATTTTAATTGCGCCAGGGATTGCCTTTTCTATAGTAAATTTTGCAAAAAAATAATTTTTTACTGTCGCAAATCTTAAATACGCCAGGGATTGCCTTTCCTATAGTAAATTATTCACAAATAAATTGTTTACTGTCGCAAATTTTAATTGCGCCAGGGATTGCCTTTTCTACAGTAAATTTTTCAAAAAATAATTTTTTACTGTCGCAAATTTTAATTGCGCCAGGGATTGCCTTTTCTATAGTAAATTATTCAAAAAATAGTTTTTTACTGTCGCAAATTTTAATTACGCCAGGGATTGCCTTTTCTATAGTAAATATTTCAAAAATTAATTTTTTACTGTCGCAAATTTTAATTACGCCAGGGATTGCCTTTTCTATAGTAAATATTTCACAAATTAATTTTTTACTGTCGCAAATTTTAAATACGCCAGGGATTGCCTTTTCTATAGTAAATTTTGCAAAAAAATAATTTTTTACTGTCGCAAATTTTAATTACGCCAGGGATTGCCTTTTCTACAGTAAATTTTTCACAAATTAATTTTTTACTGTCGCAAATTTTAAATACGCCAGGGATTGCCTTTTCTATAGTAAATTTTGCAAAAAAATAATTTTTTACTGTCGCAAATTTTAATTGCGCCAGGGATTGCCTTTTGTATAGTAAATTTTTCAAAAATTAATTTTTTACTGTCGCAAATTTTAAATACGCCAGGGATTGCCTTTTCTATAGTAAATTTTTCACAAATTAATTTTTACTGTCGCAAATTTTAATTGCGCCAGGGATTGCCGTTTCTATAGTAAATTATTCAAAAAATAATTTTTTACTGTCGCAAATTTTAATTACGCCAGGGATTGCCTGTTCTATAGTAAATATTTCAAAAATTAATTTTTTACTGTCGCAAATTTTAATTACGCCAGGGATTGCCTTTTCTATAGTAAATATTTCACAAATTAATTTTTTACTGTCGCAAATTTTAAATACGCCGGGGATTGCCTTTTCTATAGTAAATTTTGCAAAAAATAATTTTTTACTGTCGCAAATTTTAATTACGCCAGGGATTGCCTTTTCTACAGTAAATATTTCACAAATTAATTTTTTAATGTCGCAAATTTTAAATACGACAAGGACTGCATTTTCTATAGTAAATTTTGCAAAAATTAATTTTTTACTGTCGCAAATTTTAATTACGCCATGGATTGCCTTTTCTATAGTAAATTTTTCACAAATTAATTTTTTACTCTCGCAAATTTTAATTGCGCCAGGGATTGCCTTTTCTACAGTAAATTTTTCAAAATTTAATTTTTTACTGTCGCAAATTCTAATTACGCCAGGGATTGCCTTTTCTACAGTAAATATTTCAAAAAATAATTTCTTACTGTCGCAACTTTTAATTGCGCCAGGGATTGCCTTTTCTATAGTAAATTTTTCACAAATTAATTTTTTACTGTCGCAAATTTTAATTGCGCCAGGGATTGCCTTTTCTATAGTAAATTTTTCACAAATTTATTTTTTACTGTCGCAAATTTTAAATACGACAGGGATTGCTTTTTCTATAGTAAATTTTGCAAAAAAATAATTTTTTACTGTCGCAAATTTTAAATACGCCAGGGATTGCCTTTTCTTTAGTAAATTTTGCAAAAAATAATTTTTTACTGTCGCAAATTTTAATTGCGCCAGGGATTGCCTTTTGTATAGTAAATTTTTCAAAAATTAATTTTTTACTGTCGCAAATTTTAAATACGCCAGGGATTGCCTTTTCTATAGTAAATTTTTTCACAAATTAATTTTTACTGTCGCAAATTTTAATTTCGCCAGGGATTGCCTTTTCTACAGTAAATTTTTCAAAAATAATTTTTTACTGTCGCAAATTTTAATTGCGCCAGGGATTGCCTTTTCTATAGTAAATTATTAAAAAAATAATTTTTTACTCTCGCAAATTTTAATTGCGCCAGAGATTGCCTTTTCTATAGTAAATTTTTCAAAAATTAATTTCTTACTGTCGCAAATTTTAATTACGCAAGGGATTGCTTTTCTATAGTAATTTTTCCACAAATTAATTTTTTACTGTCGCAAATTTTAATACGCCAGGGATTGCCTTTACTATAGTAAATTTTTCAAAAAATAATTTTTTACTGTCGCAAATTTTAATTGCGCCAGGGATTGCCTTTTCTAGAGTAAATTATTCACAAATTAATTTTTTACTGTCGCAAATTTTAATTGCGCCAGGGACTGCCTTTGCTACAGTAAATTTTTCAAAAAATAATTTTTTACTGTCGCAAATTTTAATTGCGCCAGGGATTTCCTTTTCTATAGTAAATTATTCAAAAATTAATTTTTTACTGTCGCAAATTTTAATTGCGCCAGGGATTGCCTTTTCTACAGTAAATTTTTCAAAAAATAATTTTTTACTGTCGCAAATTTTAATTGCGCCAGGGATTGCCTTTTCTATAGTAAATTATTCAAAAAATAATTTTTTACTCTCGCAAATTTTAATTGTGCCAGAGATTGCCTTTTCTATAGTAAATTTTTCAAAAATTATTTTTTTACTGTCGCAAATTTTAATTACGCCAGGGATTGCCTTTTCTATAGTAAATTTTTCAAAAAATAATTTTTTACTGTCTTAAATTTTAATTGCGCCAGGGATTGCCTTTTCTATAGTAAATTTTTCACAAATTAATTTTTTACTGTCGCAAATTTTAAATACGCCAGGGATTGCCTTTTCTATAGTAAATTTTGCAAAAAAAAAATTTTTACTGTCGCAAATTTTAAATACGCCAGGGATTGCCTTTTCTATAGTAAATTATTCAAAAATTAATTTTTGACTGTCGCAAATTTTAATTACGCCAGGGATTGCCTTTTCTATAGTAAATTTTTCACAAATTAATTTTATACTGTCGCAAATTTTAAATACGCCAGGGATTGCCTTTTCTATAGTACATTTTGCAAAAAATAATTTTTTACTGTCGCAAATTCTAATTACGCCAGGGATTGCCTTTTCTACAGCAAATTTTTCGAAAAATAATTTTCTACTCTCGCAAATTTTAATTGCGCCAGGGATTGCCTTTTCTATAGTAAATTTTGCAAAAAAATAATTTTTTACTGTCGCAAATCTTAAATACGCCAGGGATTGCCTTTCCTATAGTAAATTATTCACAAATAAATTGTTTACTGTCGCAAATTTTAATTGCGCCAGGGATTGCCTTTTCTACAGTAAATTTTTCAAAAAATAATTTTTTACTGTCGCAAATTTTAATTGCGCCAGGGATTGCCTTTTCTATAGTAAATTATTCAAAAAATAGTTTTTTACTGTCGCAAATTTTAATTACGCCAGGGATTGCCTTTTCTATAGTAAATATTTCAAAAATTAATTTTTTACTGTCGCAAATTTTAATTACGCCAGGGATTGCCTTTTCTATAGTAAATATTTCACAAATTAATTTTTTACTGTCGCAAATTTTAAATACGCCAGGGATTGCCTTTTCTATAGTAAATTTTGCAAAAAAATAATTTTTTACTGTCGCAAATTTTAATTACGCCAGGGATTGCCTTTTCTACAGTAAATTTTTCACAAATTAATTTTTTACTGTCGCAAATTTTAAATACGCCAGGGATTGCCTTTTCTATAGTAAATTTTGCAAAAAATAATTTTTTACTGTCGCAAATTTTAATTGCGCCAGGGATTGCCTTTTGTATAGTAAATTTTTCAAAAATTAATTTTTTACTGTCGCAAATTTTAAATACGCCAGGGATTGCCTTTTCTATAGTAAATTTTTCACAAATTAATTTTTGCTGTCGCAAATTTTAATTGCGCCAGGGATTGCCGTTTCTATAGTAAATTATTCAAAAAATAATTTTTTACTGTCGCAAATTTTAATTACGCCAGGGATTGCCTGTTCTATAGTAAATATTTCAAAAATTAATTTTTTACTGTCGCAAATTTTAATTACGCCAGGGATTGCCTTTTCTATAGTAAATATTTCACAAATTAATTTTTTACTGTCGCAAATTTTAAATACGCCGGGGATTGCCTTTTCTATAGTAAATTTTGCAAAAAAATAATTTTTTACTGTCGCAAATTTTAATTACGCCAGGGATTGCCTTTTCTACAGTAAATATTTCACAAATTAATTTTTTAATGTCGCAAATTTTAAATACGACAAGGACTGCATTTTCTATAGTAAATTTTGCAAAAATTAATTTTTTACTGTCGCAAATTTTAATTACGCCAGGGATTGCCTTTTCTATAGTAAATTTTTCACAAATTAATTTTTTACTCTCGCAAATTTTAATTGCGCCAGGGATTGCCTTTTCTACAGTAAATTTTTCAAAATTTAATTTTTTACTGTCGCAAATTCTAATTACGCCAGGGATTGCCTTTTCTACAGTAAATATTTCAAAAAATAATTTTTTACTGTCGCAACTTTAGGGATTGCCTTTCCTATAGTAAATTTTTCACAAATTAATTTTTTACTGTCGCAAATTTTAATTGCGCCAGGGATTGCCTTTTCTATAGTAAATTTTTCACAAATTTATTTTTTACTGTCGCAAATTTTAAATACGCCAGGGATTGCTTTTTCTATAGTAAATTTTGCAAAAAAATAATTTTTTACTGTCGCAAATTTTAAATACGCCAGGGATCGCCTTTTCTATAGTAAATTATTCAAAAATTAATTTTTTACTGTCGCAAATTTTAATTACGCCAGGGATTGCCTTTTCTATAGTAAATTTTTCACAAATTAATTTTTTCTGTCGCAAATTTTAAATACGCCAGGGATTGCCTTTTCTACAGTAAATTTTTCACAAATTAATTTTTTACTGTCGCAAATTTTAAATTCGCCAGGGATTGCCTTTTCTATAGTAAATTTTGCAAAAAATAATTTTTTACTGTCGCAAATTTTAATTGCGCCAGGGATTGCCAGTTGTATAGTAAATTTTTCAAAAATTAATTATTTACTGTCGCAAATTTTAAATACGCCAGGGATTGCCTTTTCTATAGTAAATTTTTCACAAATTAATTTTTACTGTCGCAAATTTTAATTGCGCCAGGGATTGCCGTTTCTATAGTAAATTATTCCAAAAATAATTTTTTACTGTCGCAAATTTTAATTACGCCAGGGATTGCCTGTTCTATAGTAAATATTTCAAAAATTAATATTTTACTGTCGCAAATTTTAATTACGCCAGGGATTGCCTTTTCTATAGTAAATATTTCACAAATTAATTTTTTACTGTCGCAAATTTTAAATACGTCGGGGATTGCCTTTTCTATAGTAAATTTTGCAAAAAAATAATTTTTTACTGTCGCAAATTTTAATTACGTCAGGGATTGCCTTTTCTACAGTAAATTTTTCACAAATTAATTTTTTACTGTCGCAAATTTTAAATACGCCAAGGACTGCATTTTCTATAGTAAATTTAGCAAAAATTAGTTTTTTACTGTCGCAAATTTTAATTATGCCAGGGATTGCCTTTTCTATAGTAAATTTTTCACAAATTAATTTTTTACTGTCGCAAATTTTAATTGCGCCAGGGATTGCCTTTTCTACAGTAAATTTTTCAAAATTTAATTTTTTACTGTCGCAAATTCTAATTACGCCAGGGATTGCCTTTTCTACAGTAAATATTTCAAAAAATAATTTTTTACTGTCGCAAATTTTAATTGCGCCAGGGATTGCCTTTTCTGTAGTAAATTTTTCACAAATTAATTTTTTACTGTCGCAAATTTTAATTGCGCCAGGGATTGCCTTTTCTATAGTAAATTTTTCACAAATTAATTTTTTACTGTCGCAAATTTTAAATACGCCAGGGATTGATTTTCGATAGTAAATTTTGCAAAAAAATAATTTTTTACTGTCGCAAATTTTAAATACGCCAGGGATTGCCTTTTTCTATAGTAAATTATTCAAAAATTAATTTTTTACTGTCGCAAATTTTAATTACGCCAGGGATTGCCTTTTCAATAGTAAATTTTTCACAAATTAATTTTTTCTGTCGCAAATTTTAAATACGCCAGGGATTGCCTTTTCTATAGTAAATTTTGCAAAAAATAATTTTTTACTGTCGCCAATTCTAATTACGCCAGGGATTGCCTTTTCTACAGCAAATTTTTCGAAAAATAATTTTCTACTCTCGCAAATTTTAATTGCGCCAGGGATTGCCTCTTCTGTAGTAAATTTTTCAAAAAATAATTTTTTACTGTCGCAAATTTTAATTGCGCCAGGGATTGCCTTTTCTATAGTAAATTTTTTCACAAATTAATTTTTTACTGTCGTAAATTTTAAATACGCCAGGGATTGACTTTTCTATAGTAAATTTTGCAAAAAATAATTTTTTACTGTCGCAAATTTTAATTTACGCCAGGGATTGCCTTTTCTACAGTAAATTTTTCACAAATGAATTTTTTACTGTCGCAAATTTTAAATACGCCAGGGATTGCCTTTTCTATAGTATATTTTGCAAAAAAAATAATTTTTTACTGTCGCAAATTTTAAATTCGCCAGGGATTGCCTTTTCTATAGTAAATTACTCACAAATTAATTTTTTACTGTCGCAAATTTTAATTGCGCCAAGGATTGCCTTTTCTACAGTAAATTTTTCAAAAAATAATTTTTTACTGTTGCAAATTTTAATTGCGCCAGGGATTGCCTTTTCTATAGTAAATTATTCAAAAAATAATTTTTTACTGTCGCAAATTTTAATTACGCCAGGGATTGCCTTTTCTATAGTAAATTTTTCAAAAATTAATTTTTTACTGTGGCAAATTTTAATTACGCCAGGTATTGCCTTTTCTATAGTAAATTTTGCAAAAATGTAATTTTTTACGCCAGGGATTGCCTTTCTATAGTAAATATTTCAAAAATGAATTTTTTACTGTCACAAATTTTAATTACGCCAGGGATTGCCTTTACTATAGTAAATACTTCACAAATTAATTTCTTAATGTCGCAAATTTTAAATACGCCAGGGATTGCCTTTTCTATAGTAAATTTTGCAAAAAAATAATTTTTTACTGTCGCAAATCTTAAATACGCCAGGTATTGCCTTTTCTATAGTAAATTATTCACAAATAAATTGTTTACTGTCGCAAATTTTAATTGCGCCAGGGATTGCCTTTTCTACAGTAAATTTTTCAAAAAATAATTTTTTACTGTCGCAAATTTTAATTGCGCCAGGGATTGCCTTTTCTATAGTAAATTATTAAAAAAATAATTTTTTACTGTCGCAAATTTTAATTACGCCAGGGATTGCCTTTTCTATAGTAAATATTTCAAAAATTAATTTTTTACTGTCGCAAATTTTAATTACGCCAGGGATTGCCTTTTCTATAGTAAATATTTCACAAATTAATTTTTTACTGTCGCAAATTTTAAATACGCCAGGGATTGCCTTTTCTATAGTAAATTTTGCAAAAAAATAATTTTTTACTGTCGCAAATTTTAATTACGCCAGGAATTGCCTTTTCTACAGTAAATTTTTCACAAATTAATTTTTTACAGTCGCAAATTTTAAATACGCCAGGGATTGCCTTTTCTATAGTAAATTTTGCAAAAAATTATTTTTTACTGTCGCAAATTTTAATTGCGCCAGGGATTGCCTTTTGTATAGTAAATTTTTCAAAATTAATTTTTTACTGTCGCAAATTTTAAATACGCCAGGGATTGCCTTTTCTATAGTAAATTTTTCACAAATTAATTTTTACTGTCGCAAATTTTAATTGCGCCAGGGATTGCCGTTTCTATAGTAAATTATTCAAAAAATAATTTTTTACTGTCGCAAATTTTAATTTCGCCAGGGATTGCCTGTTCTATAGTAAATATTTCAAAAATTAATTTTTTACTGTCGCAAATTTTAATTACGCCAGGGATTGCCTTTTCTATAGTAAATATTTCACAAATTAATTTTTTACTGTCGCAAATTTTAAAATACGCCAGGGATTGCCTTTTCTATAGTAAATTTTTAAAAAAAATAATTTTTTACTGTCGCAAATTTTAAATACGCCAGGGTTGCCTTTTCTATAGTAAGTTATTCAAAAATTAATTTTTTACTGTCGCAAATTTTAATTACGCCAGGGATTGCCTTTTCAATAGTAAATTTTTCACAAATTAATTTTTTCTGTCGCAAATTTTAAATACGCCAGGGATTGCCTTTTCTATAGTAAATTTTGCAAAAAATAATTTTTTACTGTCGCAAATTCTAATTACGCCAGGGAATGCCTTTTCTACAGCAAATTTTTCGAAATATAATTTTCTACTCTCGCAAATTTTAATTGCGCCAGGGATTGCCTCTTCTGTAGTAAATTTTTCAAAAAATAAATTTTACTGTCGCAAATTTTAATTGCGCCAGGGATTGCCTTTTCTATAGTAAATTTTTCACAAATTAATTCTTTACTGTCGCAAATTTTAAATACGCCAGGGATTGCCTTTTCTATAGTAAATTTTGCAAAAAATAATTTTTTACTGTCGCAAATTTTAATTACGCCAGGGATTGCCTTTTCTACAGTAAATTTTTCACAAATTAATTTTTTACTGTCGCAAATTTTAAATACGCCAGGGTTTGCCTTTTCTATAGTAAATTTTGCAAAAAATTATTTTTTACTGTCGCAAATTTTAATTGCGCCAGGGATTGCCTTTTCTATAGTAAATTTTTCAAAAATTAATTTTTTACTGTCGCAAATTTTAATTACGCCAGGGATTGCCTTTTCTACAGTAAATTTTTCACAAATGAATTTTTTACTGTCGCAAATTTTAAATACGCCAGGGATTGCCTTTTCTATAGTATATTTTGCAAAAAAAATAATTTTTTACTGTCGCAAATTTTAAATTCGCCAGGGATTGCCTTTTCTATAGTAAATTACTCACAAATTAATTTTTTACTGTCGCAAATTTTAATTGCGCCAGGGATTGCCTTTTCTACAGTAAATTTTTCAAAAAATAATTTTTTACTGTTGCAAATTTTAATTGCGCCAGGGATTGCCTTTTCTATAGTAAATTATTCAAAAAATAAGTTTTTACTGTCGCAAATTTTAATTACGCCAGGGATTGCCTTTTCTATAGTAAATTTTTCAAAAATTAATTTTTTACTGTCGCAAATTTTAATTACGCCAGGGATTGCCTTTTCTATAGTAAATTTTGCAAAAAAATAATTTTTTACGCCAGGGGATTGCCTTTCTATAGTAAATATTTCAAAAATGAATTTTTTACTGTCACAAATTTTAATTACGCCAGGGATTGCCTTTTCTATAGTAAATATTTCACAAATTAATTTCTTACTGTCGCAAATTTTAAATACGCCAGGGATTGCTTTTCTATAGTAAATTTTGCAAAAAAATAATTTTTTACTGTCGCAAATTTTAATTACGCCAGGGATTGCCTTTTCTATAGTAAATATTTCAAAAATTAATTTTTTACTGTCGCAAATTTTAATTACGCCAGGGATTGCCTTTTCTATAGTAAATATTTCACAAATTAATTTTTTACTGTCGCAAATTTTAAATACGCCAGGGATTGCCTTTTCTATAGTAAATTTTGCAAAAAAATAATTTTTTACTGTCGCAAATTTTAATTACGACAGGGATTGCCTTTTCTACAGTAAATTTTTCACAAATTAATTTTTTACTGTCGCAAATTTTACATACGCCAGGGATTGCCTTTTCTATAGTAAATTTTGCAAAAAATAATTTTTTACTGTCGCAAATTTTAATTGCGCCAGGGATTGCCTTTTGTATAGTAAATTTTTCACAAATTAATTTTTTACTGTCGCAAATTTTAAATACGCCAGGGATTGCCTTTTCTATAGTAAATTTTTCACAAATTAATTTTTACTGTCGCAAATTTTAATTGCGCCAGGGATTGCCGTTTCTATAGTAAATTATTCAAAAAATAATTTTTTACTGTCGCAAATTTTAATTAGGCCAGGGATTGCCTGTTCTATAGTAAATATTTCAAAAATTAATTTTTTACTGTCGCAAATTTTAATTACGCCAGGGATTGCCTTTTCTATAGTAAATATTTCACAAATTAATTTTTTACTGTCGCAAATTTTAAATACGCCAGGGATTGCCTTTTCTATAGTAAATTTTTAAAAAAAATAATTTTTTACCGTCGCAAATTTTAATTACGCCAGGGATTGCCTTTTCTACAGTGAATTTTTAACAAATTAATTTTTACTGTCGCAAATTTTAAATACGCCAAGGACTGCATTTTCTATAGTAAATTTTGCAAAAATTAATTTTTTACTGTCGCAAATTTTAATTACGCCAGGGATTGCCTTTTCAATAGTAAATTTTTCACAAATTAATTTTTTACTGTCGCAAATTTTAATTGCGCCAGGGATTGCCTTTTCTACAGTAAATTTTTCAAAATTTAATTTTTTACTTTCGCAAATTCTAATTACGCCAGGGATTGCCTTTTCTACAGTAAATTTTTCAAAAAATAATTTTTTACTCTCGCAAATTTTAATTGCGCCAGGGATTGCCTTTTCTATAGTAAATTTTTCACAAATAAATTTTTTACTGTCGCAAATTTTAATTGCGCCAGGGATTGCCTTTTCTATAGTAAATTTTTCACAAATTAATTTTTTACTGTCGCAAATTTTAAATACGCCAGGGATTGCTTTTTCTATAGTAAATTTTGCAAAAAAATAATTTTTTACTGTCGCAAATTTTAAATACGCCAGGGATTGCCTTTTCTATAGTAAATTATTCAAAAATTAATTTTTTACTGTCGCAAATTTTAATTACGCCAGGGATTGCCTGTTCTATAGTAAATTTTTCACAAATTAATTTTTTCTGTCGCAAATTTTAAATACGCCAGGGATTGCCTTTTCTATAGTAAATTTTGCAAAAAATAATTTTTTACTGTCGCAAATTCTAATTACGCCAGCGATTGCCTTTTCTACAGCAAATTTTTCGAAAAATAATTTTCTACTCTCGCAAATTTTAATTGCGCCAGGGATTGCCTCTTCTGTAGTAAATTTTTCAAAAACTAATTTTTTACTGTCGCAAATTTTAATTGCGCCAAGGATTGCCTTTTCTATAGTAAATTTTTCACAAATGAATTTTTTACTGTCGCAAATTTTAAATACGCCAGGGATTGACTTTTCTATAGTAAATTTTGCAAAAAATTATTTTTTACTGTCGCAAATTTTAATTACGCCAGGGATTGCCTTTTCTACAGTAAATTTTTCACAAGTTAATTTTTTACTGTCGCAAATTTTAAATACGCCAGGTTTTGCCTTTTCTATAGTAAATTTTGCAAAAAATTATTTTTTACTGTCGCAAATTTTAATTGCGCCAGGGATTGCCTTTTCTATAGTAAATTTTTCAAAAATTAATTTTTTACTGTCGCAAATTTTAATTACGCCTTTTCTACAGTAAATTTTTCACAAATGAATTTTTTACTGTCGCAAATTTTAAATACGCCAGGGATTGACTTTTCTATAGTATATTTTGCAAAAAAAATAATTTTTTACTGTCGCAAATTTTAAATTCACCAGGGATTGCCTTTTCTATAGTAAATTACTCACAAATTAATTTTTTACTGTCGCAAATTTTAATTGCGCCAGGGATTGGCTTTTCTACAGTAAATTTTCAAAAAACAATTTTTTACTGTTGCAAATTTTAATTGCGTCAGGGATTGCCTTTTCTATAGTAAATTATTCAAAAAATAATTTTTTACTGTCGCAAATTTTAATTACGCCAGGGATTGCCTTTTCTATAGTAAATTTTTCAAAAATTAATTTTTTACTGTCGCAAATTTTAATTACGCCAGGGATTGCCTTTTCTATAGTAAATTTTGCAAAAAAATAATTTTTTACTGTCGCAAATTTTAAATACGCCAGGGATTGCCTTTTCTATAGTAAATTATTCAAAAATTAATTTTTTACTGTCGCAAATTTTAATTACGCCAGGGATTGCCTTTTCTATAGTAAATTTTTCAAAAATTAATTTTTTACTGTCGCAAATTTTAAATACGCCAGGGATTGCCTTTTCTATAGTAAATTTTGCAAAAAATAATTTTTTACTGTCGCAAATTCTAATTACGCCAGGGATTGCCTTTTCTACAGCAAATTTTTCGAAAAATAATTTTCTACTCTCGCAAATTTTAATTGCGCCAGGGATTGCCTTTTCTGTAGTAAATGTTTCAAAAAATAATTTTTTACTGTCGCAAATTTTAATTACGCCAGGGATTGCCTTTTCTATAGTAAATATTTCACAAATTAATTTTTTACTGTCGCAAATTTTAAATACGCCAGGGATTGCCTTTTCTATAGTAAATTTTTAAAAAAAATAATTTTTTACTGTCGCAAATTTTAATTACGCCAGGGATTGCCTTTTCTACAGTAAATTTTTAACAAATTAATTTTTTACTGTCGCAAATTTTAAATACGCCAAGGACTGCATTTTCTATAGTAAATTTTGCAAAAATTAATTTTTTACTGTCGCAAATTTTAATTACGCCAGGGATTGCCTTTGCAATAGTAAAATTTTTCACAAATTAATTTTTTACTGTCGCAAATTTTAATTGCGCCAGGGATTGCCTTTTCTACAGTAAATTTTTCAAAATTTAATTTTTTACTGTCGCAAATTCTAATTACGCCAGGGATTGCCTTTTCTACAGTAAATTTTTCAAAAAATAATTTTTTACTGTCGCAAATATTAATTGCGCCAGGGATTGCCTTTTCTATAGTAAATTTTTCACAAATTAATTTTTTACTGTCGCAAATTTTAATTGCGCCAGGGATTGCCTTTTCTATAGTAAATTTTTCACAAATTAATTTTTTACTGTCGCAAATTTTAAATACGCCAGGGATTGCTTTTTCTATAGTAAATTTTGCAAAAAAATAATTTTTTACTGTCGCAAATTTTAAATACGCCAGGGATTGCCTATTCTATAGTAAATTATTCAAAAATTAATTTTTTACTGTCGCAAATTTTAATTACGCAGGGATTGCCTTTTCTATAGTAAATTTTTCACAAATTAATTTTTTTCTGTCGCAAATTTTAAATACGCCAGGGATTGCCTTTTCCATAGTAAATTTTGCAAAAAATAATTTTTTACTGTCGCAAATTCTAATTACGCCAGGGATTGCCTTTTCTACAGCAAATTTTTCGAAAAATAATTTTCTACTCTCGCAAATTTTAATTGCGCCAGGGATTGCCCTCTTCTGTAGTAAATTTTTCAAAAATAATTTTTTACTGTCACAAATTTTAATTGCGCCAGGGATTGCCTTTTCTATAGTAAATTTTTCACAAATTAATTTTTTACTGTCGCAAATTTTAAATACGCCAGGGATTGCCTTTTCTATAGTAAATTTTGCAAAAAATTATTTTTTACTGTCGCAAATTTTAATTACGCCAGGGATTGCCTTTTCTACAGTAAATTTTTCACAAATTAATTTTTTACTGTCGCAAATTTTAAATACGCCAGGGTTTGCCTTTTCTATAGTAAATTTTGCAAAAAATTATTTTTTACTGTCGCAAATTTTAATAGCGCCAGGGATTGCCTTTTCTATAGTAAATTTTTCAAAAATTAATTTTTTACTGTCGCAAATTTTAATTACGCCTTTTCTACAGTAAATTTTTCACAAATGAATTTTTTACTGTCGCAAATTTTAAATACGCCAGGGATTGCCTTTTCTATAGTAAATTTTTCACAAATTAATTTTTTCTGTCGCAAATTTTAAATACGCCAGGGATTGCCTTTTTATAGTACATTTTGCAAAAAATAATTTTTTACTGTCGCAAATTCTTTTTAATTACGCCAGGGATTGCCTTTTCTACAGCAAATTTTTCGAAAAATAATTTTCTACTCTCGAAAATTTTAATTGCGCCAGGAATTGCCTCTTCTGTAGTAAATTTTTCAAAAAATAATTTTTTACAGTCGCAGATTTTAATTGCGCCAAGGAGTGCCTGTTCTATAGTAAATTTTTCACAAATTAATTTTTTACTGTCGCAAATTTTAAATACGCCAGGGATTGCCTTTTCTATAGTAAATTTTGCAAAAAATTATTTTTTACTGTCGCAAATTTTAATTACGCCAGGGATTGCCTTTTCTACAGTAAATTTTTCACAAATTAATTTTTTACTGTCGCAAATTTTAAATACGCCAGGGTTTGCCTTTTTCTATAGTAAATTATTCAAAAATTAATTTTTTACTGTCGCAAATTTTAATTACGCCAGGGATTGCCTTTTCTGTAGTAAATGTTTCAAAAAATAATTTTTTACTGTCGCAAATTTTAATTACGCCAGGGATTGCCTTTTCTATAGTAAATATTTCACAAATTAATTTTTTACTGTCCCAAATTTTAAATACGCCAGGGATTGCCTTTTCTATAGTAAATTTTGCAAAAAAATAATTTTTTACTGTCGCAAATTTTAATTACGCCAGGGATTGCCTTTTCTACAGTAAATTTTTCACAAATTAATTTTTTACTGTCGCAAATTTTAAATACGCCAGGGATTGCCTTTTTATAGTAAATTTTGCAAAAAATAATTTTTTACTGTCGCAAATTTTAATTGCGCCAGGGATTGCCTTTTGTATAGTAAATTTTTCAAAAATTAATTTTTTACTGTCGCAAATTTTAAATACGCCAGGGATTGCCTTTTCTATAGTAAATTTTTCACAAATTAATTTTTACTGTCGCAAATTTTAATTGCGCCAGGGATTGCCTTTTCTATAGTAAATTATTCAAAAAATAATTTTTTACTGTCGCAAATTTTAATTACGCCAGGGATTGCCTGTTCTATAGTAAATATTTCAAAAATTATTTTTTTACTGTCGCAAATTTTAATTACGCCAGGGATTGCCTTTTCTATAGTAAATATTTCACAAATTAATTTTTTACTGTCGCAAATTTTAAATACGCCAGGGATTGCCTTTTCTATAGTAAATTTTTAAAAAAAATAATTTTTTACTGTCGCAAATTTTAATTACGCCAGGGATTGCCTTTTCTACAGTAAATTTTTAACAAATTAATTTTTTACTGTCGCAAATTTTAAATACGCCAAGGACTGCATTTTCTATAGTAAATTTTGCAAAAATTAATTTTTTACTGTCGCAAATTTTAATTACGCCAGGGTTTGCCTTTTCAATAGTAAATTTTTCACAAATTAATTTTTTACTGTCGCAAATTTTAATTGCGCCAGGGATTGCCTTTTCTACAGTAAATTTTTCAAAATTTAATTTTTTACTGTCGCAAATTCTAATTACGCCAGGGATTGCCTTTTCTACAGTAAATTTTTCAAAAAATAATTTTTTACTGTCGCAAATATTAATTGCGCCAGGGATTGCCTTTTCTATAGTAAATTTTTCACAAATTAATTTTTTACTGTCGCAAATTTTAATTGCGCCAGGGATTGCTTTTTCTATAGTAAATTTTTCACAAATTAATTTTTTACTGTCGCAAATTTTAAATACGCCAGGGATTGCTTTTTCTATAGTAAATTTTGCAAAACAATAATTTTTTACTGTCGCAAATTTTAAATACGCCAGGGATTGCCTTTTCTATAGTAAATTATTCAAAAATTAATTTTTTACTGTCGCAAATTTTAATTACGCCAGGGATTGCCTTTTCTATAGTAAATTTTTCACAAATTAATTTTTTCTGTCGCAAATTTTAAATACGCCAGGGATTGCCTTTTCTATAGTAAATTTTGCAAAAAATAATTTTTTACTGTCGCAAATTCTAATTACGCCAGGGATTGCCTTTTCTACAGCAAATTTTTCGAAAAATAATTTTCTACTCTCGCAAATTTTAATTGCGCCAGGGATTGCCTCTTCTGTAGTAAATTTTTCAAAAAATAATTTTTTACTGTCACAAATTTTAATTGCGCCAGGGATTGCATTTTCTATAGTAAATTTTTCACAAATTAATTTTTTACTGTCGCAAATTTTAAATACGCCAGGGATTGCCTTTTCTATAGTAAATTTTGCAAAAAATTATTTTTTACTGTCGCAAATTTTAATTACGCCAGGGATTGCCTTTTCTGCAGTAAATTTTTCACAAATTAATTTTAAATACGCCAGGGTTTGCCTTTTCTATAGTAAATTTTGCAAAAAAATATTTTTTACTGTCGCAAATTTTAATAGCGCCAGGGATTGCCTTTTCTATAGTAAATTTTTCAAAAATTAATTTTTTACTGTCGCAAATTTTAATTACGCCTTTTCTACAGTAAATTTTTCACAAATGAATTTTTTACTGTCGCAAATTTTAAATACGCCAGGGATTGCCTTTTCTATAGTAAATTTTTCACAAATTAATTTTTTCTGTCGCAAATTTTAAATACGCCAGGGATTGCCTTTTCTATAGTAAATTTTGCAAAAAATAATTTTTTACTGTCGCAAATTCTAACTACGCCAGGGATTGCCTTTTCTACAGCAAATTTTTCGAAAAATAATTTTCTACTCTCGCAAATTTTAATTGCGCCAGGGATTGCCTCTTCTGTAGTAAATTTTTCAAAAAATAATTTTTTACTGTCGCAGATTTTAATTGCGCCAGGGATTGCCTTTTCTATAGTAAATTTTTCACAAATTAATTTTTTACTGTCGCAAATTTTAAATACGCCAGGGATTGCCTTTTCTATAGTAAATTTTGCAAAAAATTATTTTTTACTGTCGCAAATTTTAATTACGCCAGGGATTGCCTTTTCTACAGTAAATTTTTCACAAATTAATTTTTTACTGTCGCAAATTTTAAATACGCCAGGGTTTGCCTTTTCTATAGTAAATTATTCAAAAATTAATTTTTTACTGTCGCAAATTTTAATTACGCCAGGGATTGCCTTTTCTATAGTAAATTTTTCACAAATTAATTTTTTCTGTCGCAAATTTTAAATACGCCAGGGATTGCCTTTTCTATAGTAAATTTTGCAAAAAATAATTTTTTACTGTCGCAAATTCTAATTACGCCATGGATTGCCTTTTCTACAGCAAATTTTTCGAAAAATAATTTTCTACTCTCGCAAATTTTAATTGCGCCAGGGATTGCCTCTTCTGTAGTAAATTTTTCAAAAAATAATTTTTTACTGTCGCAAATTTTAATTCCGCCAGGGATTGCCTTTTCTATAGTAAATTTTTCACAAATTAATTTTTTACTGTCGCAAATTTTAAATACGCCAGGGATTGCTTTTTCTATTGTAAATTTTGCAAAAAAATAATTTTTTACTGTCGCAAATTTTAAATACGCCAGGGATTGCCTTTTCTATAGTAAATTATTCAAAAATTAATTTTTTACTGTCGCAAATTTTAATTACGCCAGGGATTGCCTTTTCTATAGTAAATTTTTCACAAATTAATTTTTTCTGTCGCAAATTTTAAATACGCCAGGGATTGCCTTTTCTATAGTAAATTTAGCAAAAAATAATTTTTTACTGTCGCAAATTCTAATTACGCCAGGGATTGCCTTTTCTACAGCAAATTTTTCGAAAAATAATTTTCTACTCTCGCAAATTTTAATTGCGCCAGGGATTGCCTCTTCTGTAGTAAATTTTTCAAAAAATAATTTTTTACTGTCGCAAATTTTAATTGCGCCAGGGATTGCCTTTTCTATAGTAAATTTTTCACAAATTAATTTTTTACTGTCGCAAATTTTAAATACGCCAGGGATTGCCTTTTCTATAGTAAATTTTGCAAAAAATTATTTTTTACTGTCGCCAATTTTAATTACGCCAGGGATTGCCTTTTCTACAGTAAATTTTTCACAAATTAATTTTTTACTGTCGCAAATTTTAAATACGCCAGGGTTTGCCTTTTCTATAGTAAATTTTGCAAAAAATTATTTTTTACTGTCGCAAATTTTAATAGCGCCAGGGATTGCCTTTTCCATAGTAAATTTTTCAAAAATTAATTTTTTACTGTCGCAAATTTTAATTACGCCTTTTCTACAGTAAATTTTTCACAAATGAATTTTTTACTGTCGCAAATTTTAAATACGCCAGGGATTGACTTTTCTATAGTATATTTTGCAAAAAAAATAATTTTTTACTGTCGCAAATTTTAAATTCACCAGGGATTGCCTTTTCTATAGTAAATTACTCACAAATTAATTTTTTCCTGTCGCAAATTTTAATTGCGCCAGGGATTGCCTTTTCTACAGTAAATTTTTCAAAAAACAATTTTTTACTGTTGCAAATTTTAATTGCGCCAGGGATTGCCTTTTCTATAGTAAATTATTCAAAAAATAATTTTTTAATGTCGCAAATTTTAATTACGCCAGGGATTGCCTTTTCTATAGTAAATTTTTCAAAAATTAATTTTTTACTGTCGCAAATTTTAATTACGCCAGGGATTGCCTTTTCTATAGTAAATTTTGCAAAAAAATAATTTTTTACTGTCGCAAATTTTAAATACGCCAGGGATTGCCTTTTCTATAGTAAATTATTCAAAAATTAATTTTTTACAGTCGCAAATTTTAATTACGCCAGGGATTGCCTTTTCTATAGTAAATTTTTCACAAATTAATTTTTTACTGTCGCAAATTTTAAATACGCCAGGGATTGCCTTTTCTATAGTAAATTTTGCAAAAAATAATTTTTTACTGTCGCAAATTCTAATTACGCCAGGGATTGCCTTTTCTACAGCAAATTTTTCGAAAAATAATTTTCTACTCTCGCAAATTTTAATTGCGCCAGGGATTGCCTTTTCTGTAGTAAATGTTTCAAAAAATAATTTTTTACTGTCGCAAATTTTAATTGCGCCAGGGATTGCCTTTTCTATAGTAAATTTTTCACAAATTAATTTTTTACTGTCGCAAATTTTAAATACGCCAGGGATTGCCTTTTCTATAGTAAATTTTGCAAAAAATAATTTTTTATTGTCGCAAATTTTAATTACGCCAGGGATTGCCTTTTCTACAGTAAATTTTTCACAAATTAATTTTTTACTGTCGCAAATTTTAAATACGCCAGGGTTTGCCTTTTCTATAGTAAATTTTGCAAAAAATTATTTTTTACTGTCGCAAATTTTAATTGCGCCAGGGATTGCCTTTTCTATAGTAAATTTTTCAAAAATTAATTTTTTACTGTCGCAAATTTTAATTACGCCAGGTATTGCCTTTTCTATAGTAAATTTTTCACAAATGAATTTTTTACTGTCACAAATTTTAATTACGCCAGGGATTGCCTTTTCTATAGTAAATATTTCACAAATTAATTTCTTACTGTCGCAAATTTTAAATACGCCAGGGATTGCCTTTTCTATAGTAAATTTTGCAACAAAATAATTTTTTACTGTCGCAAATCTTAAATACGCCAGGTATTGCCTTTACTATAGTAAATTATTCACAAATAAATTTTTTATTGTCGCAAATTTTAATTGCGCCAGGGATTGCCTTTTCTACAGTAAATTTTTCAAAAAATAATTTTTTACTGTCGCAAATTTTAATTGAGCCAGGGATTGCCTTTTCTATACTAAATTATTCAAAAAATAATTTTTTACTGTCGCAAATTTTAAATACGCCAGGGATTGCCTTTTCTAAAGTAAATATTTCAAAAATGAATTTTTTACTGTCACAAATTTTAAATACGCCAGGTATTGCCTTTTCTATAGTAAATTATTCACAAATAAATTTTTTACTGTCGCAAATTTTAATTGCGCCAGGGATTGCCTTTTCTACAGTAAATTTTTCAAAAAATAATTTTTTACTGTCGCAAATTTTAATTGCGCCAGGGATTGCCTTTTCTATAGTAAATTATTCAAAAAATAATTTTTTACTGTCGCAAATTTTAATTACGCCAGGGATTGCCTTTTCTATAGTAAATATTTCAAAAATTAATTTTTTACTGTCGCAAATTTTAATTACGCCAGGGATTGCCTTTTCTATAGTAAATATTTCACAAATTAATTTTTTACTGTCGCAAATTTTAAATACGCAAGGGATTGCCTTTTCTATAGAAAATTTTGCAAAAAAATAATTTTTTACTGTCGCAAATCTTAAATACGCCAGGTATTGCCTTTTCTATAGTAAATTATTCACAAATAAATTTTTTACTGTCGCAAATTTTAATTGCGCCAGGGATTGCCTTTTCTACAGTAAATTTTTCAAAAAATAATTTTTTACTGTCGCAAATTTTAATTGCGCCAGGGATTGCCTTTTCTATAGTAAATTATTCAAAAAATAATTTTTTACTGTCGCAAATTTTAATTACGCCAGGGATTGCATTTTCTACAGTAAATTTTTCACAAATTAATTTTTTACTGTCGCAAATTTTAAATACGCCAGGGATTGCCTTTTCTATAGTAAATTTTGCAAAAAATAATTTTTTACTGTCGCAAATTTTAATTGCGCCAGGGATTGCCTTTTCTATAGTAAATTATTCAAAAAATAATTTTTTACTGTCGCAAATTTTAATTACGCCAGGGATTGCCTTTTCTATAGTAAATATTTCAAAAATTAATTTTTTACTGTCGCAAATTTTAATTACGCCAGGGATTGCCTTTTCTATAGTAAATATTTCACAAATTAATTTTTTACTGTCGCAAATTTTAAATACGCAAGGGATTGCCTTTTCTATAGAAAATTTTGCAAAAAAATAATTTTTTACTGTCGCAAATCTTAAATACGCCAGGTATTGCCTTTTCTATAGTAAATTATTCACAAATAAATTTTTTACTGTCGCAAATTTTAATTGCGCCAGGGATTGCCTTTTCTACAGTAAATTTTTCAAAAAATAATTTTTTACTGTCGCAAATTTTAATTGCGCCAGGGATTGCCTTTTCTATAGTAAATTATTCAAAAAATAATTTTTTACTGTCGCAAATTTTAATTACGCCAGGGATTGCATTTTCTACAGTAAATTTTTCACAAATTAATTTTTTACTGTCGCAAATTTTAAATACGCCAGGGATTGCCTTTTCTATAGTAAATTTTGCAAAAAATAATTTTTTACTGTCGCAAATTTTAATTGCGCCAGGGATTGCCTTTTGTATAGTAAATTTTTCAAAAATTAATTTTTTACTGTCGCAAATTTTAAATACGCCAGGGATTGCCTTTTCTATAGTAAATTTTTCACAAATTAATTTTTACTGTCGCAAATTTTAATTGCGCCAGGGATTGCCGTTTCTATAGTAAATTTTGCAAAAAATAATTTTTTACTGTCGCAAATTTTAATTGCGCCAGGGATTGCCTTTTCTATAGTAAATTTTTCAAAAATTAATTTTTTACTGTCGCAAATTTTAAATACGCCAAGGACTGCCTCTTCTATAGTAAATTTTGCAAAAAAATAATTTTCTATTGTCGCAAATGTTAAATACGGCAGGGATTGCCTTTTCTATAGTAAATTATTCACAAATTAATTTTTTACTGTCGAAAATTTTAATTGCGCCAGGGATTGCCTTTTCTACAGTAGATTTTTCCAAATTTTATTTTTTACTGTCGCAAATTTTAATTGCGCCAGGGATTGCCTTTTCTACAGTAAACTTTTCAAAAAATAATTTTTTACTGTCGCAAATTTTAATTGCGCCAGGGATTGCCTTTTCTATAGTAAATTATTCAAAAAATAATTTTTTACTCTCGCAAATTTTAATTGCGCCAGAGATTGCCTTTTCTATAGTAAATTTTTCAAAAATTAATTTCTTACTGTCGCAAATTTTAATTACGCCAGGGATTGCCTTTTCTATAGTAAATTTTTCACAAATTAATTTTTTACTGTCGCAAATTTTAAATACGCCAGGGTTTGCCTTTACTATAGTAAATTTTTCAAAAAATAATTTTTTACTGTCGCAAATTTTAATTGCGCCAGGGATTGCCTCTTCTATAGCAAATTAATCACAAATTAATTTTTTACTCTCGCAAATTTTAATTGCGCCAGGGACTGCCTTTTCTACAGTAAATTTTTCAAAAAATAATGTTTTACTGTCGCAAATTTTAACTGCGCCAGGGATTGCCTTTTCTATAGTAAATTATTCAAAAATTAATTTTTTACTGTCGCAAATTTTAATTGCGCCAGGGATTGCCTTTTCTACAGTAAATTTTTCAAAAAATAATTTTTTACTGTCGCAAATTTTAATTGCGCCAGGGATTGCCTTTTCTATAGTAAATTATTCAAAAATAATTTTTTACTCTCGCAAATTTTAATTGCGCCAGAGATTGCCTTTTCTATAGTAAATTTTTCAAAAATTAATTTTTTACTGTCGCAAATTTTAATTACGCCAGGGATTGCCTTTTCTATAGTAAATTTTTCAAAAAATAATTTTTTACTGTCGCAAATTTTAATTGCGCCAGCGATTGCCTTTTCTATAGTAAATTTTTCACAAATTAATTTTTTACTGTCGCAAATTTTAAATACGCCAGGGATTGCCTTTTCTATAGTAAATTTTGCAAAAAAATAATTTTTTACTGTCGCAAATTTTAAATACGCCAGGGATTGCCTTTTCTATAGTAAATTATTCAAAAATTAATTTTTTACTGTCGCAGATTTTAATTACGCCAGGGATTGCCTTTTCTATAGTAAATTTTTCACAAATTAATTTTTTACTGTCGCAAATTTTAAATACGCCAGGGATTGCCTTTTCTATAGTGAATTTTGCAAAAAATAATTTTTTACTGTCGCAAATTCTAATTGCGCCAGGGATTGCCTTTTCTATAGTAAATTTTTCACAAATTAATTTTTTACTGTCGCAAATTCTAATTACGCCAGGGATTGCCTTTTCTACAGCAAATTTTCCTAAAAATAATTTTCTACTCTCGCAAATTTTAATTGCGCCAGGGATTGCCTCTTCTGTAGTAAATGTTTCAAAAAATAATTTTTTACTGTCGCAAATTTTAATTGCGCCAGGGATTGCCTTTTCTATAGTAAATTTTTCACAAATTAATTTTTTACTGTCGCAAATTTTAAATACGCCAGGGATTGCCTTTTCTATAGTAAATTTTGCAAAAAATAATTTTTTACTGTCGCAAATTTTAATTACGCCAGGGATTGCCTTTTCTACAGTAAATTTTTCACAAATTAATTTTTTACTGTCGCTAATTTTAAATACGCCAGGGTTTGCCTTTTCTATAGTAAATTTTGCAAAAAATTATTTTTTACTGTCGCAAATTTTAATTGCGCCAGGGATTGCCTTTTCCATAGTAAATTTTTCAAAAATTAATTTTTTACTGTCGCAAATTTTAATTACGCCAGGGATTGCCTTTTCTATAGTAAATTTTCCACAAATGAATTTTTTACTGTCACAAATTTTAATTACGCCAGGGATTGCCTTTTCTATAGTAAATTTTTCAAAAATTAATTTTTTACTGTCGCAAATTTTAAATACGCCAAGGACTGCCTCTTCTATAGTAAATTTTGCAAAGAAATAATTTTCTACTGTCGCAAATGTTAAATACGCCAGGGATTGCCTTTTCTATAGTAAATTATTCACAAATTAATTTTTTACTGTCGCAAATTTTAATTGCGCCATGGATTGCCTTTTCTACAGTAAATTTTTCCAAATTTTATTTTTTACTGTCGCAAATTTTAATTGCGCCAGGGATTACCTTTTCTACAGTAAATTTTTCAAAAAATAATTTTTTACTGTCGCAAATTTTAATTGCGCCAGGGATTGCCTTTTCTATAGTAAATTATTCAAAAAATAATTTTTTACTCTCGCAAATTTTAATTGCGCCAGAGATTGCCTTTTCTATAATAAATTTTTCAAAAATTAATTTCTTACTGTCGCAAATTTTAATTACGCCAGGGATTGCCTTTTCTATAGTAAATTTTTCAAAAAATAATTTTTTACTGTCGCAAATTTTAATTGCGCCAGGGATTGCCTTTTCTATAGTAAATTTTTCAAAAATTAATTTTTTACTGTCCCAAATTTTAATTACGCCAGGGATTGCCTTTTCTATAGTAAATTTTTCACAAATGAATTTTTTACTGTCACAAATTTTAATTACGCCAGGGATTGCCTTTTCTATAGTAAATATTTCACAAATTAATTTCTTACTGTCGCAAATTTTAAATACGCCAGGGATTGCCTTTTCTATAGTAAATTTTGCAAAAAAATAATTTTTTACTATCGCAAATCTTAAATACGCCAGGGATTGCCTTTTCTATAGTAAATTATTCACAAATAAATTTTTTACTGTCGCAAATTTTAATTGCCAAGGGATTGCCTTTTCTACAGTAAATTTTTCAAAAAAAAATTTTTTACTGTCGCAAATTTTAATTGCGCCAGGGATTGCCTTTTCTATAGTAAATTATTCAAAAAATAATTTTTTACTGTCGCAAATTTTAATTACGCCAGGGATTGCCTTTTCTATAGTAAATATTTCAAAAATTAATTTTTTACTGTCGCAAATTTTAATTACGCCAGGGATTGCCTTTTCTATAGTAAATATTTCACAAATTAATTTTTTACTTTCGCAAATTTTAAATACGCCAGGGATTGCTTTTCTATAGAAAATTTTGCAAAAAAATAATTTTTTACTGTCGCAAATTTTAATTACGCCAGGGATTGCCTTTTCTACAGTAAATTTTTCAAAAATTAATTTTTTACTATCGCAAATTTTAATTACGCCAGGGATTGCCTTTTCTATAGTAAATTTTTCACAAATGAATTTTTTACTGTCACAAATTTTAATTACGCCAGGGATTGCCTTTTCTATAGTAAATATTTCACAAATTAATTTCTTACTGTCGCAAATTTTAAATACGCCAGGGATTGCCTTTTCTATAGTAAATTTTGCAAAAAAATAATTTTTTACTATCGCAAATCTTAAATACGCCAGGGATTGCCTTTTCTATAGTAAATTATTCACAAATTAATTTCTTACTCTCGCAAATTTTAATTGCGCCAGGGACTGCCTTTTCTACAGTAAATTTTTCAAAAAATAATTTCTTACTGTCGCAAATTTTAACTGCGCCAGGGATTGCCTTTTCTATAGTAAATTATTCAAAAATTAATTTTTTACTGTCGCAAATTTTAATTGCGCCAGGGAGTGCCTTTTCTACAGTAAATTTTTCAAAAAATAATTTTTTACTGTCGCAAATTTTAATTGCGCCAGGGATTGCCTTTTCTATAGTAAATTATTCAAAAAATAATTTTTTACTCTCGCAAATTTTAATAGCGCCAGAGATTGCCTTTTCTATAGTAAATTTTTCAAAAATTAATTTTTTACTGTCGCAAATTTTAATTATGCCAGGGATTGCCTTTTCTATAGTAAATTTTGCAAAAAAATAATTTGTTACTGTCGCAAATTTTAAATACGCCAGGGATTGCCTTTTCTATAGTAAATTTTTCACAAATTAATTTTTTACTGTCGCAAATTTTAAATACGCCAGGGATTGCCTTTCCTATAGTAAATTTTGCAAAAAATAATTTTTTACTGTCGCAAATTCTAATTACGCCAGGGATTGCCTTTTCTACTGCAAATTTTTCGAAAAATAATTTTCTACTCTTGCAAATTTTAATTGCACCCGGGATTGCCTTTTCTGTAGTAAATTTTTCAAAAAATAATTTTTTACTGTCGCAAATTTTAATTGCGCCAGGGATTGCCTTTTCTATAGTAAATTTTTCACAAATTAATTTTTTACTGTCGCAAATTTTAAATACGCCAGGGATTGCCTTTTCTATAGTAAATTTTGCAAAAAAATAATTTGTTACTGTCGCAAATTTTAAATACGCCAGGGATTGCCTTTTCTATAGTAAATTATTCAAAAATTAATTTTTTACTGTCGCAAATTTTAATTACGCCAGGGATTGCCTTTTCTATAGTAAATTTTTCACAAATTAATTTTTTACTGTCGCAAATTTTAAATACGCCAGGGATTGCCTTTCCTATAGTAAATTTTGCAAAAAATAATTTTTTACTGTCGCAAATTCTAATTACGCCAGGGATTGCCTTTTCTACTGCAAATTTTTCGAAAAATAATTTTCTACTCTCGCAAATTTTAATTGCACCAGGGATTGCCTTTTCTGTAGTAAATTTTTCAAAAAATAATTTTTTACTGTCGCAAATTTTAATTGCGCCAGGGATTGCCTTTCCTATAGTAAATTTTTCACAAATTAATTTTTTACTGTCGCAAATTTTAAATACGCCAGGGATTGCCTTTTCTATAGTAAATTTTGCAAAAAAATAATTTGTTACTGTCGCAAATTTTAAATACGCCAGGGATTGCCTTTTCTATAGTAAATTTTTCACAAATTAATTTTTTACTGTCGCAAATTTTAAATACGCCAGGGATTGCCTTTTCTATAGTAAATTTTGCAAAAAAATAATTTGTTACTGTCGCAAATTTTAAATACGCCAGGGATTGCCTTTTCTATAGTAAATTATTCAAAAATTAATTTTTTACGGTCGCAAATTTTAAATACGCCAGGGATTGCCTTTTCTATAGTAAATTTTGCAAAAAAATAATTTTTTACTATCGCAAATCTTAAATACGCCAGGGATTGACTTTTCTATAGTAAATTATTCACAAATTAATTTTTTACTCTCGCAAATTTTAATTGCGCCAGGGACTGCCTATTCTACAGTAAATTTTTCAAAAAATAATTTCTTACTGTCGCAAATTTTAACTGCGCCAGGGATTGCCTTTTCTATAGTAAATTATTCAAAAAGAATTTTTTACTCTCGCAAATTTTAATAGCGCCAGAGATTGCCTTTTCTATAGTAAATTTTCAAAAATTAATTTTTTACTGCCGCAAATTTTAAATACGCCAGGGATTGCCTTTTCTATAGTAAATTTTGCAAAAAAATAATTTGTTACTGTCGCAAATTTTAAATACGCCAGGGATTGCCTTTTCTATAGTAAATTATTCAAAAATTAATTTTTTACTGTCGCAAATTTTAATTACGCCAGGGATTGCCTTTTCTATAGTAAATTTTTCACAAATTAATTTTTTACTGTCGCAAATTTTAAATACGCCAGGGATTGCCTTTCCTATAGTAAATTTTGCAAAAAATAATTTTTTACTGTCGCAAACTCTAATTACGCCAGGGATTGCCTTTTCTACTGCAATTTTTTCGAAAAATAATTTTCTACTCTCGCAAATTTTAATTGCACCAGGGATTGCCTTTTCTGTAGTAAATTTTTCAAAAAATAATTTTTTACTGTCGCAAATTTTAATTGCGCCAGGGATTGCCTTTTCTATAGTAAATTTTTCACAAATTAATTTTTTACTGTCGCAAATTTAAATACGCCAGGGATTGCCTTTTCTATAGTAAATTTTGCAAAAAATAATTTTTTACTGTCGCAAATTTTAATTACGCCAGGGATTGCCTTTTCTATAGTAAATTTTTCAAAAATTAATTTTCTATTGTCGCAAATTTTAATTACGCCAGGGATTGCCTTTTCTATAGTAAATTTTTCACAAATGAATTTTTTACTGTCGCAAATTTTAAATACGCCAGGGATTGCCTTTTCTATAGTATATTTTGCAAAAAAATAATTTTTTACTGTCGCAAATTTTAAATTCGCCAGGGATTGCCTTTTCTCTAGTAAATTACTCATAAATTAATTTTTTGCTGTCGCAAATTTTAATTGCACCAGGGATTGCCTTTTCTACAGTAAATTTTTCAAAAAATAATTTTTTACTGTCGCAAATTTTAATTGCGCCAGGGATTGCCTTTTCTATAGTAAATTATTCAAAAAATAATTTTTTACTGTCGCAAATTTTAATTACGCCAGGGATTGCCTTTTCTATAGTAAATTTTTCAAAAATTAATTTTTTACTGTCACAAATTTTAATTACGCCAGGGATTGCCTTTTCTATAGTAAATATTTCACAAATTAATTTCTTACTGTCGCAAATTTTAAATACGCCAGGGATTGCCTTTTCTATAGTAAATTTTGCAAAAATATAATTTTTTACTGTCGCAAATCTTAAATACGCCAGGGATTGCCTTTTCTATAGTAAATTATTAACAAATAAATTTTTTACTGTCGCAAATTTTAATTGCGCCAGGGATTGCCTTTTCTACAGTAAATTTTTCAAAAAATAATTTTTTACTGTCGCAAATTTTAATTGCGCCAGAGATTGCCTTTTCTATAGTAAATTATTCAAAAAATAATTTTTTACTGTCGCAAATTTTAATTACGCCAGGGATTGCCTTTTCTATAGTAAATTTTTCAAAAATTAATTTTTTACTGTCGCAAATTTTAATTACGCCCGGGATTGCCTTTTCTATAGTAAATATTTCACAAATTAATTTTTTAATGTCGCAAATTTTAAATACGCCAGGGATTGCCTTTTCTATAGTAAATTTTGCAAAAAAAATAATTTTTTACTGTCGCAAATTTTAATTACGCCAGGGATTGCCTTTTCTACAGTAAAGTTTTCACAAATTAATTTTTTACTGTCGCAAATTTTAAATACGACAGGAATTGCCTTTTCTATAGTAAATTTTGAAAAAATAATTTTTTACTGTCGCAAATTTTAATTGCGCCAGGGATTGCGTTTTCTATAGTAAATTTTTCAAAAATTAATTTTTTACTGTCGCAAATTTTAATTACGCCAGGGATTGCCTTTTCTATAGTAAATTTTTCAAAAATTAATTTTTTACTGTCGCAAATTTTAATTACGCCAGGGATTGCCTTTTCTATAGTAAATTTTTCACAAATTAATTTTTTACTGTCGCAAATTTTAATTACGCCAGGGATTGCCTTTTCTATAGTAAATTTTTCACAAATTAATTTTTTACTGCCGCAAATTGTAAATACGCCAGGGATTGCCTATCCTATAGTAAATTTTTCAAAAATTAATTTTTTACTGTCGCAAATTTTAATTACGCCAGGGATTGCCTTTTCTATAGTAAATTTTTCACAAATTAATTTTTTACTGTCGCAAATTGTAAATACGCCAGGGATTCCCGTTTCGATAGTAAATTTTGCAAAAAATTATTTTTTACTGTCGCAAATTTTAATTGCGCCAGGGATTGCCTTTTCTATAGTAAATTTTTCAAAAATTAATTTTTTACTGTCGCAAATTTTAATTACGCCAGGGATTGCCTTTTCTATAGTAAATTTTTCTTTTCACAAATTAATTTTTTACTGTCGCAAATTGTAAATACGCCAGAAATTGCCTTTTCTATAGTAAATTTTTCATAAATTAATTTTTTACTGTCGCAAATTTTAATTACGCCAGGGATTGCCTTTCTATAGTAAATTTTTCAGAAATTAATTTTTTAATGTCGCAAATTTTAAATACGCCAGGGTTTGCCTTTTCTATAGTAAATTTTGCAAAAAATTATTTTTTACTGTCGCAAATTTTAATTACGCCAGGGATTGCCTTTTCTATAGTAAATTTTTCAAAAATTAATTTTTTACTGTCGCAAATTTTATAGTAAATTTTTCATAAATTAATTTTTTACTGTCGCAAATTTTAATTACGCCAGGGATTGCCTTTTCTATAGTAAATTTTTCAGAAATTAATTATTTCTGTCGCAAATTTTAAATACGCCAGGGTTTGCCTTTCCTATAGTAAATTTTGCAAAAAATTATTTTTTACTGTCGCAAATTTTAATTACGTCAGGGATTGCCTTTTCTATAGTAAATTTTTCAAAAATTAATTTTTTACTGTCGCAAATTTTAATTACGCCAGGGATTGCCTTTTCTATAGTAAATTTTTCACAAATTAATTTTTTACTGTCGCAAATTGTAAATACGCCAGGGATTGCCGTTTCTATAGTAAATTTTGCAAAAAATAATTTTTTACTGTCGCAAATTTTAATTACGCCAGGGATTGCCTTTTCTATAGTAAATTTTGCAAAAAATTAATTTTTTACTGTCGCAAATTTTAATTACGCCAGGGATTGCCTTTTCTACAGTAAAGTTTTCACAAATTAATTTTTTACTGTCGCAAATTTTAAATACGCCAGGAATTGCCTTTTCCATAGTAAATTTTGCAAAAAATAATTTTTTACTGTCGCAAATTTTAATTGCGCCAGGGATTGCCTTTTCTATAGTAAATTTTTCAAAAATTAATTTTTTACTCTCGCAAATTTTAATTACGCCAGGGATTGCCTTTTCTATAGTAAATTTCTCACAAATTGATTTTTTAGTGTCGCAAATTGTAAATACGCCAGGGATTTCCTTTTCTATAGTAAATTTTTCAAAAATTAATTTTTTACTGTCGCAAATTTTAAATACGCCAGGGATTGCCTTTTCTATAGTAAATTTTGCAAAAAATAATTTTTTAATGTCGCAAATTTTAATTGCGCCAGGGATTGCCTTTTCTATAGTAAATTTTTCAAAAATTAATTTTTTACTGTCGCAAATTTTAATTACACCAGAGATTGCCTTTTCTATAGTAAATTTTTCACAAATTAATTTCTTACTGTCGCAAATTGTAAATACGCCAGGGATTGCCGTTTCTATAGTAAATTTTGCAAAAAATAATTTTTTACTGTCGCAAATTTTAATTACGCCAGGGATTGCCTTTTCTACAGTAAATTTTTCACAAATTAATTTTTTACAGTCGCAAATTTTAAATACGCCAGGGTTTGCCTTTTCTATAGTAAATTTTGCAAAAAATTATTTTTTACTGTCGCAAATTTTAATTGCGCCAGGGATTGCCTTTTCTATAGTAAATTTTTCAAAAATTAATTTTTTACTGTCGCAAATTTTAATTACGCCAGGGATTGCCTTTTCTATAGTAAATATTTCACAAATTAATTTCTTACTGTCGCAAATTTTAAATACGCCAGGGTTTGCCTTTTCTATAGTAAATTTTGCAAAAAATTATTTTTTACTGTTGCAAATTTTAATTGCGCCAGGGATTGCCTTTTCTATAGTAAATTTTTCAAAAATTAATTTTTTATTGTCGCAAATTTTAATTACGCCAGGGACTGCCTTTTCTATAGTAAATATTTCACAAATTAATTTCTTACTGTCGCAAATTTTAAATACGCCAGGGATTGCCTTTTCTATATTAAATTTTGCAAAAAAATAATTTTTTGCTGTCGCAAATTTTAAATACGCCAGGGATTGCCTTTTCTATAGTAAATTATTCACAAATTAATTTTTTACTGTCGCAAATTTTATTTGCGCCAGGGATTGCCTTTTCTACAGTAAATT
Organism: Dioctria linearis; assembly: GCA_963930735.1. Lineage (NCBI taxonomy): Eukaryota > Metazoa > Arthropoda > Insecta > Diptera > Asilidae > Dioctria > Dioctria linearis. The sequence continues at coordinate 33,203 of CAWVNZ010002426.1, read as the reverse complement.
TTTCAAAAAATAATTTTTTGCTGTCGCAAATTTTAATTGCGCCAGGGATTGCCTTTTCTATAGCAAATTATTCAAAAAATAATTTTTTACTGTCGCAAATTTTAATTACGCCAGGGATTGCTTTTTCTATAGTAAATATTTCACAAATTAATTTCTTACTGTCGCAAATTTTAAATACGCCAGGGATTGCCTTTTCTATAGTAAATTTTGCAAAAAATAATTTTTTACCGTCGCAAATTTTAATTGCGCCAGGGATTGCCTTTTCTATAGTAAATTTTTCAAAAATTAATTTTTTACTGTCGCAAATTTTAATTACACCAGAGTTTGCCTTTTCTATAGTAAATTTTTCAAAAACTAATTTTTTACTGTCGCAAATTTTAATTACGCCAGGGATTGCCTTTTCTACAGTAAATTTTTCAAAAAATTATTTTTTACTGTCGCAAATTTTAATTACGCCAGGGATTGCCTTGTCTATAGTAAATTTTTCACAAATTAATTTCTTTCTGTCGCAAATTTTAAATACGCCAGGGTTTGCCTTTTCTATAGTAAATTTTGCAAAAAAATTATTTTTTACTGTTGCAAATTTTAATTGCGCCAGGGATTGCCTTTTCTATAGTAAATTTTTCAAAAATTAATTTTTTATTGTCGCAAATTTTAATTACGCCAGGGACTGCCTTTTCTATAGTAAATATTTCACAAATTAATTTCTTACTGTCGCAAATTTTAAATACGCCAGGGATTGCCTTTTCTATAGTAAATTTTGCAAAAAAATAATTTTTTACTGTCGCAAATTTTAATTGCGCCAGGGATTGCCTTTTCTATAGTAAATTTTTCAAAAATTAATTTTTTACTGTCGCAAATTTTAATTACACCAGAGATTGCCTTTTCTATAGTAAATTTTTCACAAATTAATTTCTTACTGTCGCAAATTGTAAATACGCCAGGGATTGCCGTTTCTATAGTAAATTTTGCAAAAAATAATTTTTTACTGTCGCAAATTTTAATTACGCCAGGGATTGCCTTTTCTACAGTAAATTTTTCACAAATTAATTTTTTACAGTCGCAAATTTTAAATACGCCAGGGTTTGCCTTTTCTATAGTAAATTTTGCAAAAAATTATTTTTTACTGTCGCAAATTTTAATTGCGCCAGGGATTGCCTTTTCTATAGTAAATTTTTCAAAAATTAATTTTTTACTGTCGCAAATTTTAATTACGCCAGGGATTGCCTTTTCTATAGTAAATATTTCACAAATTAATTTCTTACTGTCGCAAATTTCAAATACGCCAGGGTTTGCCTTTTCTATAGTAAATTTTGCAAAAAATTATTTTTTACTGTTGCAAATTTTAATTGCGCCAGGGATTGCCTTTTCTATAGTAAATTTTTCAAAAATTAATTTTTTATTGTGGCAAATTTTAATTACGCCAGGGACTGCCTTTTCTATAGTAAATATTTCACAAATTAATTTCTTACTGTCGCAAATTTTAAATACGCCAGGGATTGCCTTTTCTATATTAAATTTTGCAAAAAAATAATTTTTTGCTGTCGGAAATTTTAATACGCCAGGGATTGCCTTTTCTATAGTAAATTATTCACAAATTAATTTTTTACTGTCGCAAATTTTATTTGCGCCAGGGATTGCCTTTTCTACAGTAAATTTTTCAAAAAATAATTTTTTGCTGTCGCAAATTTTAATTGCGCCAGGGATTGCCTTTTCTATAGTAAATTATTCAAAAAATAATTTTTTACTGTCGCAAATTTTAATTACGCCAGGGATTGCCTTTTCTATAGTAAATTTTTCAAAAATTAGTCTTTTACTGTCGCAAATTTTAATTACGCCAGGGATTGCCTTTTCTATAGTAAATATTTCACAAATTAATTTTTTACTGTCGCAAATTTTAAATACGCCAGGGATTGACTTTTCTATAGTAAATTTTGCAAAAAAATAATTTTTTACAGTCGCAAATTTTAATTACGCCGGGGATTGCCTTTTCTATAGTAAATTTTGCAAAAAATAATTTTTTACTGTCGCAAATTTTAATTACGCCAGGGATTGCCTTTTCTACAGTAAATTTTTCACAAATTAATTTTTTACTATCGCAAATTTTAAATACGCCAGGAATTGCCTTTTCTATAGTAAATTTTGCAAAAAATAATTTTTTAATGTCGCAAATTTTAATTGCGCCAGGGTTTGCCTTTTCTATAGTAAATTTTTCAAAAACTAATTTTTTACTGTCGCAAATTTTAATTACGCCAGGGATTGCCTTTTCTATAGTAAATTTTTCACAAATTGATTTTTTACTGTCGCAAATAGTAAATACGCCAGGGATTTCCTTTTCTATAGTAAATTTTTCAAAAATTATTTTTTTACTGTCGCAAATTTTAAATACGCCAGGGATTGCCTTTTCTATAGTAAACTTTGCAAAAAATAATTTTTTACTGTCGCAAATTTTAATTGCGCCAGGGATTGCCTTTTCTATAGTAAATTTTTCAAAAATTTATTTTTTACTGTCGCAAATTTTAATTACACCAGGGATTGCCTTTTCTATAGTAAATTTTTCACAAATTAATTTCTTACTGTCGCAAATTGTAAATACGCCAGGGATTGCCGTTTCTATAGTAAATTTTGCAAAAAATAATTTTTTACTGTCGCAAATTTTAATTACGCCAGGGATTGCCTTTTCTACAGTAAATTTTTCACAAATTAATTTTTCACAGTCGCAAATTTTAAATACGCCAGTGTTTGCCTTTTCTATATTAAATTTTGCAAAAAATTATTTTTTACTGTCGCAAATTTTAATTGCGCCAGGGATTGCCTTTTCTATAGTAAATTTTTCAAAATTAATTTTTTACTGTCGCAAATTTTAATTACGCCTGGGATTGCCTTTTCTATAGTAAATATTTCACAAATTAATTTATTGCTGTCGCAAATTTTAAATACGCCAGGGATTGCCTTTTCTATATTAAATTTTGCAAAAAAATAATTTTTTACTGTCGCAAATTTTAAATACGCCAGGGATTGCCTTTTCTATAGTAAATTATTCACAAATTAATTTTTTACTGTCGCAAATTTTATTTGCGCCAGGGATTGCCTTTTCTACAGTAAATTTTTGAAAAAATAATTTTTTACTGTCGCAAATTTTAATTGCGCCAGGGATTGCCTTTTCTATAGTAAATTTTTCAAAATTAATTTTTTACTGTCGCAAATTTTAATTACGCCAGGGATTGCCTTTTCTATAGTAAATGTTTCACAAATTAATTTTTTACAGTCGCAAATTTTAAATACGCCAGGGATTGCCTTTTCTATAGTAAATTTTGCAAAAAAATAATTTTTTACAGTCGCAAATTTTAATTACGCCAAGGATTGCCTTTTCTATAGTAAATTTTGCAAAAAATAATTTTTTACTGTCGCAAATTTTAATTACGCCGGGGATTGCCTTTTCTATAGTAAATTATTCACAAATTAATTTTTTACTGTCGCAAATTTTAATTGCGCCAAGGATTGCCTTTTCTACAGTAGATTTTTCAAAAAATTATTTTTTACTGTCGAAAATTTTAATTACGCCAGGGATTTCCTTTTCTATAGTAAATATTTCACAAATTAATTTCTTACTGTCGCAAATTTTAATTACGCCAGGGATTGCCTTTTCTATAGTAAATATTTCACAAATTAATTTCTTACTGTCGCAAATTTTAAATACGCCAGGGTTTGCCTTTTCTATAGTAAATTTTGCAAAAAATTATTTTTTACTGTCGCAAATTTTAATTGCGCCAGGGATTGCCTTTTCTATAGTAAATTTTTCAAAAATTAATTTTTTACTGTCGCAAATTTCAATTACGCCAGGGATTGCCTTTTTTATTGTAAATTATTCACAAATTAATTTTTTACTCTCGCAAATTTTAATTGCGCCAGGGATTGCCTTTTCTATATTAAATTTTGCAAAAAAAAATTTTTACTGTCGCAAATTTTAAATACGCCAGGGATTGCCTTTTCTATAGTAAATTATTCACAAATTAATTTTTTACTGTCGCAAATTTTATTTGCGCAAGGGATTGCCTTTTCTACAGTAAATTTTTCAAAAAATAATTTTTTACTGTCGCAAATTTTAATTGCGGCAGGGATTGCCTTTTCTATAGTAAATTATTCAAAAAATAATTTTTTACTGTCGCAAATTTTAATTACGCCAGGGATTGCCTTTTCTACAGTAAATTTTTCACAAATTAATTTTTTACTGTCGCAAATTTTAAATACGCCAGGGACTGCCTTTTCTATAGTAAATATTTCACAAATTAATTTTTTACTGTCGCAAATTTTAAATACGCCAGGGATTGCCTTTTCTATAGTAAATTTTACAAAAAAATAATTTTTTACTGTCGCAAAATTTAATTACGCCAGGGATTGCCTTTTCTATAGTAAATTTTGCAAAAAATAATTTTTTACTGTCGCAAATTTTAATTACGCCAGGGATTGCCTTTTCTACAGTAAATTTTTCACAAATTAATTTTTTACTGTCGCAAATTTTAAATACGCCAGGGACTGCCTTTTCTATAGTAAATGTTGCAAAAAATAATTTTTTACAGTTGCAAATTTTAAATACGCCAGGGTTTGCCTTTTCTTTAGTAAATTTTGCAAAAAATTATTTTTTACTGTCGCAAATTTTAATTGCGCCAGGGATTGCCTTTTATATAGTAAATTTTTCAAAAATTAATTTTTTACTGTCGCAAATTTTAATTACGCCAGGGATTTCCTTTTCTATAGTAAATATTTCACAAATTTATTTCTAACTGTCGCAAATTTTAAATACGCCAGGTTTTGCCTTTTCTATAGTAAATTTTGCAAAAAATTATTTTTTACTGTCGCAAATTTTAATTGCGCCAGGGATTGCCTTTTCTATAGTAAATTATTCAAAAAATAATTTTTTACTGTCGCAAATTTTAAATACGCCAGGGATTGCTTTTCTATATTAAATTTTGCAAAAAAATAATTTTTTACTGTCGCAAATTTTAAATACGCCAGGGATTGCCTTTTCTATAGTAAATTATTAACAAATTAAATTTTTACTGTCGCAAATTTTATTTGCGCCAGGGATTGCCTTTTCTGCAGAAAATTTTTCAAAAAATTATTTTTTACTGTCGCAAATTTTAATTGCGCAAGAGGTTGCCTTTTCTATAGTAAATTATTCAAAAAATAATTTTTTACTGTCGCAAATTTTAATTACGCCAAGGATTGCCTTTTCTATAGTAAATTTTTCAAAAATTAATTTTTTACTGTCGCAAATTTTAATTACGCCAGGGATTGCCCTTTCTATAGTAAATTATTCACAAATTAATTTTTTACTGTCGCAAATTTTAATGGCGCCAGGGATTGCCTTTTCTACAGTAAATTTTTCAAAAAATTATTTTTTACTGTCGCATATTTTAATCACGCCAGGGATTGCCTTTTCTATAGTAAATTTTTCAAAAATTAATTTTTTACTGTCGCAAATTTTAATTACGCCAGGGATTTCCTTTTCTATAGTAAATTTTGCAAAAAAAGAATTTTTTACTGTCGCAAATTTTAATTACGCCAGGGATTGCCTTTTCTATAGTAAATTTTGCAAAAAATAATTTTTTACTGTCGCAAATTTTAATTACGCCAGGGATTGCCTTTTCTATAGTAAATTATTCACAAATTAATTTTTTACTGTCGCAAATTTTAATGGCGCCAGGGATTGCCTTTTCTACAGTAAATTTTTCAAAAAATTATTTTTTACTGTCGCATATTTTAATCACGCCAGGGATTGCCTTTTCTATAGTAAATTTTTCAAAACTTAATTTTTTACTGTCGCAAATTTTAATTACGCCAGGGATTTCCTTTTCTATAGTAAATATTTCAAAAATTAATTTCTTACTGTCGCAAATTTTAAATACGCCAAGGATTGCCTTTTCTATATTAAATTTTGCAAAAAAATAATTTTTTACTGTCGAAAATTATAATTGCGCCAGGGATTGCCTTTTCTATAGTAAATTTTTCAAAAATTAATTTTTTACTGTCGCAAATTTGAATTGCGCCAGGGATTGCCTTTTCTATAGTAAATTTTTCAAAAATTAATTTTTTACTGTCGCAAATTTTAATTACGCCAGGGATTGCCTTTTCTATAGTAAATTATCCACAAATTAATTTTTTACTGTCGCAAATTTTAACTGCGCCAGGGATTGCCTTTTCTACAGTAAATTTTCAAAAAATTATTTTTTACTGTCGCAAATTTTAATTACGCCAGGGATTGCCTTTTCTATAGTAAATTTTTCAAAAATTAATTTTTTACTGTCGCAAATTTTAAATACGCCAGGGATTGCCTTTTCTATAGTAAATTATTCACAAATTAGTTTTTTACTGTCGCAAATTTTATTTGCGCCAGTGATTGCCTTTTCTACAGTAAATTTTCAAAAAATAATTTTTTACTGTCGCAAATTTTAATTGCGCCAGGGATTGCCTTTTCTATAGTAAATTATTCAAAAAATAATTTTTTACTGTCGCAAATTTTAATTACGCCAGGGATTGCCTTTTCTATAGTAAATTTTTCAAAATTAATTTATTACTGTCGCAAATTTTAATTACTCCAGGGATTGCCTTTTCTATAGTAAATATTTCACAAATTAATTTTTTACTGTCGCAAATTTAAATACGCCAGGGATTGCCTTTTCTATAGTAAATTTTGCAAAAAATAATTTTTTACTGTCGCAAATTTTAATTACGCCAGGGATTGCCTTTTCTATAGTAAATTATTCACAAATTAATTTTTTACTGTCGCAAATTTTAATGGCGCCAGGGATTGCCTTTTCTACAGTAAATTTTTCAAAAAATTATTTTTTACTGTCGCATATTTTAATTACGCCAGGGATTGCCTTTTCTATAGTAAATTTTTCAAAAATTAGTTTTTTACTGTCGCAAATTTTAATTACGCCAGGGATTTCCTTTTCTATTGTAAATATTTCACAAATTAATTTCTTACTGTCGCAAATTTTAAATACGCCAGGGATTGCCTTTTCTGTATTAAATTTTGCAAAAAAAATAATTTTTTACTGTCGAAAATTATAATTGCGCCAGGGATTGCCTTTTCTATAGTAAATTTTTCAAAAATTAATTTTTTACTGTCGCAAATTTGAATTGCGCCAGGGATTGCCTTTTCTATAGTAAATTTTTCAAAATTAATTTTTTACTGTCGCAAATTTTAATTACGCCAGGGATTGCCTTTTCTATAGTAAATTATCCACAAATAAATTTTTTACTGTCGCAAATTTTAACTGCGCCAGGGATTGCCTTTTCTACAGTAAATTTTTCAAAAAATTATTTTTTACTGTCGCAAATTTTAATTACGCCAGGGATTGCCTTTTCTATAGTAAATTTTCAAAAATTAATTTTTTTACTGTCGCAAATTTTAAATACGCCAGGGATTGCCTTTTCTATAGTAAATTATTCACAAATTAATTTTTTACTGTCGCAAATTTTATTTGCGCCAGGGATTGCCTTTTCTACAGTAAATTTTTCAAAAAATAATTTTTTACTGTCGCAAATTTTAATTGCGCCAGGGATTGCCTTTTCTATAGTAAATTATTCAAAAAATAATATTTTACTGTCGCAAATTTTAATTACGCCAGTGATTGCCTTTTCTATAGTAAATTTTTCAAAAATTAATTTTTTACTGTCGCAAATTTTAATTACGCCAGGGATTGCCTTTTCTATAGTAAATATTTCACAAATTAATTTTTTACTGTCGCAAATTTTAAATACGCCAGGGATTGCCTTTTCTATAGTAAATTTTGCAAAAAAATAATTTTTTACTGTCGCAAATTTTAATTAAGCCAGGGATTGCCTTTTCTATAGTAAATTTTGCAAAAAATAATTTTTTACTGTCGCAAATTTTAACTACGCCAGGGATTGCCTTTTCTACAGTAAATTTTTCACAAATTAATTTTTTACTGTCGCAAATTTTAAATACGCCAGGGATTGCCTTTTTTATAGTAAATTTTGCAAAAAATAATTTTTTACAGTCGCAAATTTTAAATACGCCAGGGTTTGCCTTTTCTATAGTAAATTTTGCAAAAAATTATTTTATACTGTCGCAAATTTTAATTGCGCCAGGGATTGCCTTTTCTATAGTAAATTTTTCAAAATTAATTTTTTACTGTCGCAAATTTTAATTACTCCAGGGATTTCCTTTTCTATAGTAAATATTTCACAAATTAATTTCTTACTGTCACACATTTTAAATACGCCAGGGTTTGCCTTTTCTATAGTAAATTTTGCAAAAAATTATTTTTTACAGTCGCAAATTTTAATTGCGCCAGGGATTGCCTTTTCTATAGTAAATTATTCAAAAAATAATTTTTTACTGTCGCAAATTTTAATTACGCCAGGGATTGCCTTTTCTACAGTAAATTTTTCAAAAATAAGTTTTTACTGTCGCAAATTTTAATTACTCCAGGGATTGCCTTTTCTATAGTAAATATTTCACAAATTAATTTTTTACTGTCGCAAATTTAAATACGCCAGGGATTGCCTTTTCTATAGTAAATTTTGCAAAAAATAATTTTTTACTGTCGCAAATTTTAATTACGCCAGGGATTGCCTTTTCTATAGTAAATTATTCACAAATTAATTTTTTACTGTCGCAAATTTTAATGGCGCCAGGGATTGCCTTTTCTACAGTAAATTTTTCAAAAAATTATTTTTACTGTCGCATATTTTAATTACGCCAGGGATTGCCTTTTCTATAGTAAATTTTTCAAAAATTAATTTTTTACTGTCGCAATTTTTAATTACGCCAGGGATTTCCTTTTCTATAGTAAATATTTCACAAATTAATTTCTTACTGTCGCAAATTTTAAATACGCCAGGGATTGCCTTTTCTGTATTAAATTTTGCAAAAAAAATAATTTTTTACTGTCGAAAATTATAATTGCGCCAGGGATTGCCTTTTCTACAGTAAATTTTTCAAAAATTAATTTTTTACTGTCGCAAATTTGAATTGCGCCAGGGATTGCCTTTTCTATAGTAAATTTTTCAAAAATTAATTTTTTACTGTCGCAAATTTTAATTACGCCAGGGATTGCCTTTTCTATAGTAAATTATCCACAAATTAATTTTTTACTGTCGCAAATTTTAACTGCGCCAGGGATTGCCTTTTCTACAGTAAATTTTTCAAAAAATTATTTTTTACTGTCGCAAGTTTTAATTACGCCAGGGATTGCCTTTTCTATAGTAAATTTTTCAAAAATTAATTTTTTACTGTCGCAAATTTTAAATACGCCAGGAATTGCCTTTTCTATAGTAAATTATTCACAAATTAATTTTTTACTGTCGCAAATTTTATTTGCGCCAGGGATTGCCTTTTCTACAGTAAATTTTTCAAAAAATAATTTTTTACTGTCGCAAATTTTAATTGCGCCAGGGATTGCCTTTTCTATAGTAAATTATTCAAAAAATAATTTTTTACTGTCGCAAATTTTAATTACGCCAGTGATTGCCTTTTCTATAGTAAATTTTTCAAAAATTAATTTTTTACTGTCGCAAATTTTAATTACGCCAGGGATTGCCTTTTCTATAGTAAATATTTCACAAATTAATTTTTTACTGTCGCAAATTTTAAATACGCCAGGGATTGCCTTTTCTATAGTAAATTTTGCAAAAAAATAATTTTTTACTGTCGCAAATTTTAATTAAGCCAGGGATTGCCTTTTCTATAGTAAATTTTGCAAAAAATAATTTTTTACTGTCGCAAATTTTAATTACGCCAGGGATTGCCTTTTCTACAGTAAATTTTTCACAAATTAATTTTTTACTGTCGCAAATTTTAAATACGCCAGGGATTGCCTTTTCTATAGTAAATTTTGCAAAAAATTATTTTTTACAGTCGCAAATTTTAATTGCGCCAGGGATTGCCTTTTCTATAGTAAATTATTCAAAAAATAATTTTTTACTGTCGCAAATTTTAATTACGCCAGGGATTGCCTTTTCTATAGTAAATTTTTCAAAAATTAATTTTTTACTGTCGCAAATTTTAATTAAGCCAGGGATTGCCTTTTCTATAGTAAATATTTCACAAATTAATTTTTTACTGTCGCAAATTTTAAATACGCCAGGGATTGCATTTTCTATTGTAAATTTTGCAAAAAAATAATTTTTTACTGTCGCAAATTTTAATTACGCCAGGGATTGCCTTTTCTATAGTAAATTTTGCGAAAAATAATTTTTTACTGTCGCAAATTTTAATTACGCCAGGGATTGCCTTTTCTATAGTAAATATTTCACAAATTAATTTCTTACTGTCGCAAATTTTAAATACGCCAGGGATTGCCTTTTCTATAGTAAATTTTGCAAAAAAATAATTTTTTACTGTCGCAAATTTTAATTATGCCAGGGATTGCCTTTTCTATAGTAAATTTTGCAAAAAATAATTTTTTACTGTCGCAAATTTTAATTACGCCAGGGATTGCCTTTTCTACAGTAAATTTTTCACAATTTAATTTTTTACTGTCGCAAATTTTAATTACGCCAGGGATTGCCTTTTCTATAGTAAATTTTTCACAAATTAATTTTTTACTGTCGCAAATTTTAAATACGCCAGGTATTGCCTTTTCTATAGTATATTTTGCAAAAAAATAATTTTTTACTGTCGCAAATTTTAATTACGCCAGGGATTTCCTTTTCTATAGTAAATATTTCACAAATTAATTTCTTACTGTCGCAAATTTTAAATACGCCAGGGATTGCCTTTTCTATAGTAAATTTATCAAAAAATAATTTTTTACTGTCGCAAATTTTAATTGCGCCAGGGATTGCCTTTTCTATAGTAAATTATTCAAAAAATATTTTTTTACTGTCGCAAATTTTAATTACGCCAGGGATTGCCTTTTCTATAGTAAATTTTTCAAAAATTAATTTTTTACTGTCGCAAATTTTAATTACGCCAGGGATTGCCTTTTCTATAGTAAATATTTCACAAATTAATTTTTTACTGTCGCAAATTTTAAATACGCCAGGGATTGCCTTTTCTATAGTAAATTTTGCAAAAAAATAATTTTTTACTGTCGCAAATTTTAATTACACCAGGGATTGCCTTTTCTATAGTAAATTTTGCAAAAAATAATTTTTTACTGTCGCAAATTGTACTTGCGCCAGGGATTGCCTTTTCTATAGTAAATTATTCAAAAAATAATTTTTTACTGTCGCAAATTTTAATTGCGCCAGGGATTGCCTTTTCTATAGTAAATTATTCAAAAAATAATTTTTTACTGTCGCAAATTTTAATTACGCCAGGGATTGCCTTTTCTATAGTAAATTTTTCAAAAATTAATTTTTTACTGTCGCAAATTTTAATTACGCCAGGGATTGCCTTTCCTATAGTAAATATTTCACAAATTAATTTTTTACTGTCGCAAATTTTAATTACGCCAGGGATTTCCTTTTCTATAGTAAATATTTCACAAATTAATTTCTTACTGTCGCAAATTTTAAATACGCCAGGGATTGCTTTTTCTATAGTAAATTATTCACAAATTAATTTTTTACTGTCGCAAATTTTATTTGCGCCAGGGATTGCCTTTTCTACAGTAAATTTATCAAAAAATAATTTTTTACTGTCGCAAATTTTAATGGCGCCAGGGATTGCCTTTTCTATAGTAAATTATTCAAAAAATAATTTTTTACTGTCGCAAATTTTAATTACGCCAGGGATTGCCTTTTCTATAGTAAATTTTTCAAAAATTAATTTTTTACTGTCGCAAATTTTAATTACGCCAGGGATTGCCTTTTCTATAGTAAATATTTCACAAATTAATTTTTTACTGTCGCAAATTTTAATTACACCAGGGATTGCCTTTTCTATAGTAAATTTTGCAAAAAATAATTTTTTACTGTCGCAAATTGTAATTGCGCCAGGGATTGCCTTTTCTATAGTAAATTATTCAAAAAATAATTTTCAACTGTCGCAAATTTTAATTGCGCCAGGGATTGCCTTTTCTATAGTAAATTATTCAAAAAATAATTTTTTACTGTCGCAAATTTTAATTACGCCAGGGATTGCCTTTTCTATAGTAAATTTTTCAAAAATTAATTTTTTACTGTCGCAAATTTTAATTACGCCAGGGATTGCCTTTCCTATAGTAAATATTTCACAAATTAATTTTTTACTGTCGCAAATTTTAATTACGCCAGGGATTTCCTTTTCTATAGTAAATATTTCACAAATTAATTTCTTACTGTAGCAAATTTTAAATACGCCAGGGATTGCCTTTTCTATAGTAAATTTTTCAAAAATTAATTTTTTTCTGTCGCAAATTTTAATTACGCCAGGGATTGCCTTTTCTATAGTAAATATTTCACAAATTAATTTTTTACTGTCGCAAATTTTAAATACGCCAGGGATTGCCTTTTCTATAGTAAATTTTGCAAAAAAATAATTTTTTACTGTCGCAAATTTTAATTACACCAGGGATTGCCTTTTCTATAGTAAATTTTGCAAAAAATAATTTTTTACTGTCGCAAATTTTAATTGCGCCAGGGATTGCCTTTTCTATAGTAAATTATTCAAAAAATAATTTTTTACTGTCGCAAATTTTAATTACGCCAGGGATTGCCTTTTCTATAGTAAATTTTTCAAAAATTAATTTTTTACTGTCGCAAATTTTAATTAAGCCAGGGATTGCCTTTTCTATAGTAAATATTTCACAAATTAATTTTTTACTGTCGCAAATTTTAAATACGCCAGGGATTGCATTTTCTATTGTAAATTTTGCAAAAAAATAATTTTTTACTGTCGCAAATTTTAATTACGCCAGGGATTGCCTTTTCTATAGTAAATTTTGCAAAAAATAATTTTTTACTGTCGCAAATTTTAATTACGCCAGGGATTGCCTTTTCTATAGTAAATATTTCACAAATTAATTTCTTACTGTCGCAAATTTTAAATACGCCAGGGATTGCCTTTTCTATAGTAAATTTTGCAAAAAAATAATTTTTTACTGTCGCAAATTTTAACTATGCCAGGGATTGCCTTTTCTATAGTAAATTTTGCAAAAAATAATTTTTTACTGTCGCAAATTTTAATTACGCCAGGGATTGCCTTTTCTACAGTAAATTTTTCACAATTTAATTTTTTACTGTCGCAAATTTTAATTACGCCAGGGATTGCCTTTTCTATAGTAAATTTTTCACAAATTAATTTTTTACTGTCGCAAATTTTAAATACGCCAGGTATTGCCTTTTCTATAGTATATTTTGCAAAAAAATAATTTTTTACTGTCGCAAATTTTAATTACGCCAGGGATTTCCTTTTCTATAGTAAATATTTCACAAATTAATTTCTTACTGTCGCAAATTTTAAATACGCCAGGGATTGCCTTTTCTATAGTAAATTATTCACAAATTAATTTTTTACTGTCGCAAATTTTATTTGCGCCAGGGATTGCCTTTTCTACAGTAAATTTATCAAAAAATAATTTTTTACTGTCGCAAATTTTAATTGCGCCAGGGATTGCCTTTTCTATAGTAAATTATTCAAAAAATAATTTTTTACTGTCGCAAATTTTAATTACGCCAGGGATTGCCTTTTCTATAGTAAATTTTTCAAAAATTAATTTTTTACTGTCGCAAATTTTAATTACGCCAGGGATTGCCTTTTCTATAGTAAATATTTCACAAATTAATTTTTTACTGTCGCAAATTTTAAATACGCCAGGGATTGCCTTTTCTATAGTAAATTTTGCAAAAAAATAATTTTTTACTGTCGCAAATTTTAATTACACCAGGGATTGCCTTTTCTATAGTAAATTTTGCAAAAAATAATTTTTTACTGTCGCAAATTGTAATTGCGCCAGGGATTGCCTTTTCTATAGTAAATTATTCAAAAAATAATTTTTTACTGTCGCAAATTTTAATTGCGCCAGGAATTGCCTTTTCTATAGTAAATTATTCAAAAAATAATTTTTTACTGTCGCAAATTTTAATTACGCCAGGGATTGCCTTTTCTATAGTAAATTTTTCAAAAATTAATTTTTTTCTGTCGCAAATTTTAATTACGCCAGGGATTGCCTTTTCTATAGTAAATATTTCACAAATTAATTTTTTACTGTCGCAAATTTTAATTACGCCAGGGATTTCCTTTTCTATAGTAAATATTTCACAAATTAATTTCTTACTGTCGCAAATTTTAAATACGCCAGGGATTGCTTTTTCTATAGTAAATTATTCACAAATTAATTTTTTACTGTCGCAAATTTTATTTGCGCCAGGGATTGCCTTTTCTACAGTAAATTTATCAAAAAATAATTTTTTACTGTCGCAAATTTTAATGGCGCCAGGGATTGCCTTTTCTATAGTAAATTATTCAAAAAATAATTTTTTACTGTCGCAAATTTTAATTACGCCAGGGATTGCCTTTTCTATAGTAAATTTTTCAAAAATTAATTTTTTACTGTCGCAAATTTTAATTACGCCAGGGATTGCCTTTTCTATAGTAAATATTTCACAAATTAATTTTTTACTGTCGCAAATTTTAAATACGCCAGGGATTGCCTTCTCTATAGTAAATTTTGCAAAAAAATAATTTTTTACTGTCGCAAATTTTAATTACACCAGGGATTGCCTTTTCTATAGTAAATTTTGCAAAAAATAATTTTTTACTGTCGCAAATTTTAATTACGCCAGGGATTGCCTTTTCTACAGTAAATTTTTCACAAATTAATTTTTTACTGTCGCAAATTTTAAATACGCCAGGGATTGCCTTTTCTATAGTAAATTTTGCAAAAAATAATTTTTTACAGTCGCAAATTTTAAATATGCCAGGGTTTGCCTTTCTATAGTAAATTTTGCAAAAAATTATTTTTTACTGTCGCAAATTTTAATTGCGCCAGGGATTGCCTTTTCTATAGTAAATTTTTCAAAAATTAATTTTTTACTGTCGCAAATTTTAATTACGCCAGGGATTTCCTTTTCTATAGTAAATATTTCAGAAATTAATTTCTTACTGTCGCAAATTTTAAATACGCCAGGGTTTGCCTTTTCTATAGTAAATTTTGCATAAAATTATTTTTTACTGTCGCAAATTTTAATTGCGCCAGGGATTGCCTTTTCTATAGTAAATTTTTCAAAAATTAATTTTTTTCTGTCGCAAATTTTAATTACGCCAGGGATTGCCTTTTCTATAGTAAATATTTCACAAATTAATTTTTTACTGTCGCAAATTTTAATTACGCCAGGGATTTCCTTTTCTATAGTAAATATTTCACAAATTAATTTCTTACTGTCGCAAATTTTAAATACGCCAGGGATTGCTTTTTCTATAGTAAATTATTCACAAATTAATTTTTTACTGTCGCAAATTTTATTTGCGCCAGGGATTGCCTTTTCTACAGTAAATTTATCAAAAAATAATTTTTTACTGTCGCAAATTTTAATGGCGCCAGGGATTGCCTTTTCTATAGTAAATTATTCAAAAAATAATTTTTTACTGTCGCAAATTTTAATTACGCCAGGGATTGCCTTTTCTATAGTAAATTTTTCAAAAATTAATTTTTTACTGTCGCAAATTTTAATTACGCCAGGGATTGCCTTTTCTATAGTAAATATTTCACAAATTAATTTTTTACTGTCGCAAATTTTAAATACGCCAGGGATTGCCTTCTCTATAGTAAATTTTGCAAAAAAATAATTTTTTACTGTCGCAAATTTTAATTACACCAGGGATTGCCTTTTCTATAGTAAATTTTGCAAAAAATAATTTTTTACTGTCGCAAATTTTAATTACGCCAGGGATTGCCTTTTCTACAGTAAATTTTTCACAAATTAATTTTTTACTGTCGCAAATTTTAAATACGCCAGGGATTGCCTTTTCTATAGTAAATTTTGCAAAAAATAATTTTTTACAGTCGCAAATTTTAAATATGCCAGGGTTTGCCTTTCTATAGTAAATTTTGCAAAAAATTATTTTTTACTGTCGCAAATTTTAATTGCGCCAGGGATTGCCTTTTCTATAGTAAATTTTTCAAAAATTAATTTTTTACTGTCGCAAATTTTAATTACGCCAGGGATTTCCTTTTCTATAGTAAATATTTCAGAAATTAATTTCTTACTGTCGCAAATTTTAAATACGCCAGGGTTTGCCTTTTCTATAGTAAATTTTGCATAAAATTATTTTTTACTGTCGCAAATTTTAATTGCGCCAGGGATTGCCTTTTCTATAGTAAATTTTTCAAAATTAATTTTTTATTGTCGCAAATTTTAATTACGCCAGGGATTGCTTTTCTATAGTAAATTATTCACAAATTAATTTTTTACTGTCGCAAATTTTAATTGCGCCAGGGATTGCCTTTTCTACAGTAAATTTTTCAAAAAATTATTTTTTACTGTCGCAAATTTTAATTACGCCAGGGATTGCCTTTTCTATAGTAAATTTTTCAAAAATTAATTTTTTACTGTCGCAAATTTTAATTACGCCAGGGATTTCCTGTTCTATAGTAAATATTTCACAAATTAATTTCTTACTGTCGCAAATTTTAAATACGCCAGGGATTGCCTTTTCTATATTAAATTTTGCAAAAAAATAATTTTTTACTGTCGCAAATTTTAAATACGCCAGGGATTGCCTTTTCTATAGTAAATTATTCACAAATTAATTTTTTACTGTCGCAAATTTTATTTGCGCCAGGGATTGCCTTTTCTACAGTAAATTTTTCAAAAAATGATTTTTTACTGTCGCAAATTTTAATTGCGCCAGGGATTGCCTTTTCTATAGTAAATTATTCAAAAAATAATTTTTTACTGTCGCAAATTTTAATTACGCCAGGGATTGCCTTTTCTATAGTAAATTTTTCAAAAATTAATTTTTTTCTGTCGCAAATTTTAATTACGCCAGGGATTGCCTTTTCTATAGTAAATATTTCACAAATTAATTTTTTACTGTCGCAAATTTTAATTACGCCAGGGATTGCCTTTTCTACAGTAAATTTTTCACAAATTAATTTTTTACTGTCGCAAATTTTAAATACGCCAGGGATTGCCTTTTCTATAGTAAATTTTGCAAAAAAATAATTTTTTACTGTCGCAAATTGTAACTGCGCCAGGAATTGCCTTTTCTATAGTAAATTATTCAAAAAATAATTTTTTACTGTCGCTAATTTTAATTACGCCAGGGATTGCCTTTTCTATAGTAAATTTTTCAAAAATTAATTTTTTACTGTCACAAATTTTAATTACGCCAGGGATTGCCTTTTCTATAGTAAATTTTTCAAAAATTAATTTTTTATTGTCACAAATTTTAATTACGCCAGGCATTGCCTTTTCTATAGTAAATATTTCACAAATTAATTTCTTACTGTCGCAAATTTTAAATACGCCAGGGATTGGCTTTTGTATAGTAAATTTTGCAAAAAAATAATTTTTTACTGTCGCAAATCGTAAATACGCCAGGGATTGCCTTTTCTATAGTAAATTATTCACAAATTAATTTTTTACTGTCGCAAATTTTAATTGAGCCAAGGTTTGCCTTTTCTACAGTAAATTTTTCAAAAAATAATTTTTTACTGTCGCAAATTTTAATTGCGCCAGGGATTGCCTTTTCTATAGTAAATTATTCAAAAAATAATTTTTTACTGTCGCAAATTTTAATTGCGCCAGGGATTGCCTTTTCTATAGTAAATTTTTCACAAATTAATTTTTTACTGTCGCAAATTTTAAATACGCCAGGGATTGCCTTTTCTATAGTAAATTCTGCAAAAAATAATTTTTTACTTTCGCAAATTTTAATTACGCCAGGCATTGCCTTTTCTACAGTAAATTTTTCAAAAATTAATTTTTTACTGTCGCCAATTTTAAATACGCCAGGGATTGCCTTTTCTATTGTAAATTTTGCAAAAAATAATTTTTTACTATCGCAAATTTTAATTACCCCAGGGATTGCCTTTTCTATAGTAAATTTTTCAAAAATTAATTTTTTACTGTCGCAAATTTTAATTACGCCAGGGATTTCCTTTTCTATAGTAATATTTCACAAATTAATTTCTTACTGTCGCAAATTTTAAATACGCCAGGGTTTGCCTTTTCTATAGTAAATTATTCACAAATTAATTTTTTACTGTCGCAAATTTTATTTGCGCCAGGGATTGCCTTTTCTATAGTAAATTATTCAAAAAATAATTTTTTACTGTCGCAAATTTTAATTACGCCAGGGATTTCCTTTTCTATAGTAAATATTTCACAAATTAATTTCTTACTGTCGCAAATTTTAAATACGCCAGGGATTGCCTTTTCTATTTTTTACTGTCGCAAATTTTAAATACGCCAGGGATTGCCTTTTCTATAGTAAATTATCCACAAATTAATTTTTTACTGTCGCAAATTTTATTTGCGCCAGGGATTGCCTTTTCTACAGTAAATTTTTCAAAAAATAATTTTTTACTGTCGCAAATTTTAATTGCGCCAGGGATTGCCTTTTCTATAGTAAATTATTCAAAAAATAATTTTTTACTGTCGCAAATTTTAATTACGCCAGGGATTGCCTTTTCTATAGTAAATTATTCACAAATTAATTTCTTACTGTCGCAAATTTTAAATACGCCAGGGATTGCCTTTTCTATATTAAATTTTGCAAAAAAATAATTTTTTACTGTCACAAATTTTAATACGCCAGGGATTGCCTTTTCTATAGTAAATTATTCACAAATTAATTTTTTACTGTCGCAAATTTTATTTGCGCCAGGGATTGCCTTTTCTACAGTAAATTTTTCAAAAAATATTTTTTTACTGTCGCAAATTTAATTGCGCCAGGGATTGCCTTTTCTATAGTAAATTATTCAAAAAATAATTTTTTACTGTCGCAAATTTTAATTACGACAGGGATTGCCTTTTCTATAGTAAATTTTCAAAAATTAATTTTTTACTGTCGCAAATTTTAATTACGCCAGGGATTGCCTTTTCTATGGTAAATATTTCACAAATTAATTTTTTACTGTCGCAAATTTTAAATACGACAGGGATTGCCTTTTCTGTAGTAAATTTTGCAAAAAAATAATTTTTTACTGTCGCAAATTTTAATGACGCCAGGGATTGCCTTTTCTATAGTGAATTTTCCAAAAAATAATTTTTTACTGTCGCAAATTTTAATTACGCCAGGGATTGCCTTTTCTACAGTAAATTTTTCACAAAATTAATTTTTTACTGTCGCAAATTTTAAATACGCCAGGGATTGCCTTTTCTATAGTAAATTTGCGAAAAATAATTTTTTACATTCGAAAATTTTAAATACGCCAGGGTTTGCCTTTTCTATAGTAAATTTTGCAAAAAATTATTTTTACTGTCGCAAATTTTAATTTCGCCAGGGATTGCCTTTTTTTATAGTAAATTTTTCAAAAATTCATTTTTCACTGTCGCAAATTTTAATTACGCCAGGGATTTCCTTTTCTATAGTAAATATTTCACAAATTAATTTCTTACTGTCGCAAATTTTAAATACGCCAGGGTTTGCCTTTTCTATAGTAAATTTTGCAAAAAATTATTTTTTACTGTCGCAAATTTTAATTGCGCCAGGGATTGCCTTTTCTATAGTAAATTATTCAAAAATAATTTTTTACTGTCGCAAATTTTAATTACGCCAGGGATTTCCTTTTCTATAGTAAATATTTCACAAATTAATTTCTTACTGTCGCAAATTTTAAATACGCCAGGGATTGCCTTTTCTATAGTAAATTTTGCAAAAAAATAATTTTTTACTGTCGCAAATTTTAAATACGCCAGGGATTGCCTTTTCTATAGTAAATTATTCAAAAAATAATTTTTTACTGTCGCAAATTTTAAATACGCCAGTGATTGCCTTTTTCTATAGTAAGTTTTGCATAAAATAATTTTTTACTATCGCAAATTTTAATTGCGCCAGGGATTGCCTTTTCTATAGCAAATTTTTCAATAATTAATTTTTTGCTGTCGCAAATTTTAATTGCGCCAGGGATTGCCTTTTCTACAGTAAATTTTTCAAAAAATAATTTTTTACTGTCGCAAATTTTAATTGCGCCAGGGATTGCCTTTCGTACAGTAAATTCTTCAAAAAATAATTTTTTACTGTCGCAAATTTTAATTGCGCCAGGGATTGCCTTTTCTATAGTAAATTTTTCAAAAATTAATTTTTTACTGTCGCAAATTTTAATTGCGCCAGGGATTGCCTTTTCTATAGTAAATTATTCAAAAAATAATTCTTTACTGTCGCAAATTTTAATTGCGCCAGGGATTGCCTTTTCTATAGTAAATTATTCAAAAAATAATTTTTTACTGTCGCAAATTTTAATTGCGCCAGGGATTGCCTTTTCTATAGTAAATTATTCAAAAAATAATTTTTTACTGTCGCAAATCTCAATTGCGCCAGGGATTGCCTTTTCTATAGTAAATTTTTCAAAAAATTATTTTCTACTGTCGCAAATTTTAATTACGCCAGGGATTGCCTTTTCTATAGTAAATTTTTCACAAATTAATTTTTACTGTCGCAAATTTTAAATACGCCAGGGATTGCCTTTTCTATAGTAAATTTTGCAAAAAATAGTTTTTTACTGTCGCAAATTTTAATTACGCCAGGGATTGCCTTTTCTACAGTAAATTTTTTACAAATTAATTTTTTACTGTCGCAAATTTTAAATACGCCAGGGATTGCCTTTTCTATAGTAAATTTTGCAAAAAATAATTTTTTACTGTCGCAAATTTTAATTGCCCCAGGGATTGCCTTTTCTATAGTAAATTTTTACTGTCGCAAATTTTAATTACGCCAGTGATTGCCTTTTCTATAGTAAATTTTTCACAAATTAATTTTTTACTGTCGCAAATTTTAAATACGCCAGGGATTGCCTTTTCTATAGTAAATTCTGCAAAAAAATAATTTTTTACTTTCGCAAATTTTAATTACGCCAGGCATTGCCTTTTCCTACAGTAAATTTTTCAAAAATTAATTTTTTACTGTCGCAAATTTTAAATACGCCAGGGATTGCCTTTTCTATTGTAAATTTTGCAAAAAATAATTTTTACTATCGCAAATTTTAATTACGCCAGGGATTGCCTTTTCTATAGTAAATTTTTCAAAAATTAATTTTTTACTGTCGCAAATTTTAATTACGCCAGGGATTTCCTTTTCTATAGTAAATATTTCACAAATTAATTTCTTACTGTCGCAAATTTTAAATACGCCAGGGATTGCCTTTTCTATAGTAAATTATTCACAAATTAATTTTTTACTGTCGCAAATTTTATTTGCGCCAGGGATTGCCTTTTCTATAGTAAATTATTCAAAAAATAATTTTTTACTGTCGCAAATTTTAATTACGCCAGGGATTTCCTTTTCTATAGTAAATATTTCACAAATTAATATCTTACTGTCGCAAATTTTAAATACGCCAGGGATTGCCTTTTCTATTTTTTACTGTCGCAAATTTTAAATACGCCAGGGATTGCCTTTTCTATAGTAAATTATCCACAAATTAATTTTTTACTGTCGCAAATTTTATTTGCGCCAGGGATTGCCTTTTCTACAGTAAATTTTTCAAAATTAATTTTTTTACTGTCGCAAATTTTAATTGCGCCAGGGATTGCCTTTTCTATAGTAAATTATTCAAAAAATAATTTTTTACTGTCCCAAATTTTAATTACGCCAGGGATTGCCTTTCTATAGTAAATTATTCACAAATTAATTTCTTACTGTCGCAAATTTTAAATACGCCAGGGATTGCCTTTTCTATATTAAATTTTGCAAAAAAATAATTTTTTACTGTCACAAATTTTAAATACGCCAGGGATTGCCCTTTCTATAGTAAATTATTCACAAATTAATTTTTTACTGTCGCAAATTTTATTTGCGCCAGGGATTGCCTTTTCTACAGTAAATTTTTCAAAAAATAATTTTTTACTGTCGCAAATTTTAATTGCGCCAGGGATTGCCTTTTCTATAGTAAATTATTCAAAAAATAATTTTTTACTGTCGCAAATTTTAATTACGCCAGGTATTGCCTTTTCTATAGTAAATTTTCAAAAATTAATTTTTACTGTCGCAAATTTTAATTACGCCAGGGATTGCCTTTTCTATGGTAAATATTTCACAAATTAATTTTTTACTGTCGCAAATTTTAAATACGACAGGGATTGCCTTTTCTGTAGTAAATTTTGCAAAAAAATAATTTTTTACTGTCGCAAATTTTAATGACGCCAGGGATTGCCTTTTCTATAGTAAATTTTCCAAAAAATAATTTTTTACTGTCGCAAATTTTAATTACGCCAGGGATTGCCTTTTCTACAGTAAATTTTTCACAAATTAATTTTTTACTGTCGCAAATTTAAATACGCCAGGGATTGCCTTTTCTATAGTAAATTTTGCGAAAAATAATTTTTTACATTCGAAAATTTTAAATACGCCAGGGTTTGCCTTTTCTATAGTAAATTTTGCAAAAAATTATTTTTTACTGTCGCAAATTTTAATTTCGCCAGGGATTGCCTTTTTTATAGTAAATTTTCAAAAATTCATTTTTCACTGTCGCAAATTTTAATTACGCCAGGGATTTCCTTTTCTATAGTAAATATTTCACAAATTAATTTCTTACTGTCGCAAATTTTAAATACGCCAGGGTTTGCCTTTTCTATAGTAAATTTTGCAAAAAATTATTTTTTAATGTCGCAAATTTTAATTGCGCCAGGGATTGCCTTTTCTATAGTAAATTATTCAAAAAATAATTTTTTACTGTCGCAAATTTTAATTACGCCAGGGATTTCCTTTGCTATAGTAAATATTTCACAAATTAATTTCTTACTGTCGCAAATTTTAAATACGCCAGGGATTGCCTTTTCTATAGTAAATTTTGCAAAAAAATAATTTTTTACTGTCGCAAATTTTAAATACGCCAGGGATTGCCTTTTCTATAGTAAATTATTCAAAAAATAATTTTTTACTGTCGCAAATTTTAAATACGCCAGTGATTGCCTTTTCTATAGTAAATTTTGCATAAAATAATTTTTTACTATCGCAAATTTTAATTGCGCCAGGATTGCCTTTTCTATAGCAAAATTTTCAATAATTAATTTTTTGCTGTCGCAAATTTTAATTGCGCCAGGGATTGCCTTTTCTACAGTAAATTTTTCAAAAAATAATTTTTTACTGTCGCAAATTTTAATTGCGCCAGGGATTGCCTTTTCTACAGTAAATTCTTCAAAAAATAATTTTTTACTGTCGCAAATTTTAATTGCGTCAGGGATTGCCTTTTCTATAGTAAATTTTTCAAAAATTAATTTTTTACTGTCGCAAATTTTAATTGCGCCAGGGATTGCCTTTTCTATAGTAAATTATTCAAAAAATAATTCTTTACTGTCGCAAATTTTAATTGCGCCAGGGATTGCCTTTTCTATAGTAAATTATTCAAAAAATAATTTTTTACTGTCGCAAATTTTAAATACGCCAGTGATTGCCTTTTCTATAGTAAATTTTGCATAAAATAATTTTTTACTATCGCAAATTTTAATTGCGCCAGGGATTGCCTTTTCTACAGTAAATTTTTCAAAAAATAATTTTTTACTGTCGCAAATTTTAATTGCGCCAGGGATTGCCTTTTCTACAGTAAATTCTTCAAAAAATAATTTTTTACTGTCGCAAATTTTAATTGCGTCAGGGATTGCCTTTTCTATAGTAAATTTTCAAAAATTAATTTTTTACTGTCGCAAATTTTAATTGCGCCAGGGATTGCCTTTTCTATAGTAAATTATTCAAAAAATAATTCTTTACTGTCGCAAATTTTAATTGCGCCAGGGATTGCCTTTTCTATAGTAAATTATTCAAAAAATAATTTTTTACTGTCGCAAATTTTAATTGCGCCAGGGATTGCCTTTTCTATAGTAAATTATTCAAAAAATAATTTTTTACTGTCGCAAATCTCAATTGCGCCAGCGATTGCCTTTTCTATAGTAAATTTTTCAAAAAATTATTTTTTACTGTCGCAAATTTTAATTACGCCAGGGATTGCCTTTTCTATAGTAAATTTTTCACAAATTAATTTTTTACTGTCGCAAATTTTAAATACGCCAGGGATTGCCTTTTCTATAGTAAATTTTGCAAAAAATAGTTTTTTACTGTCGCAAATTTTAATTCCGCCAGGGATTGCCTTTTCTACAGTAAATTTTTCACAAATTAATTTTTTACTGTCGCAAATTTTAAATACGCCAGGGATTGCCTTTTCTATAGTAAATTTTGCAAAAAAAATTTTTTACTGTCGCAAATTTTAATTGCCCCAGGGATTGCCTTTTCTATAGTAAATTTTTACTGTCGCAAATTTTAATTACGCCAGTGATTGCCTTTTCTATAGTAAATTTTTCACAAATTAATTTGTTACTGTCGCAAATTTTAATTACGCAGGGATTGCCTTTTTTATAGTAAATTTTGCAAAAATTAATTTTTTATTTTCGCAAATTTTAATTACGCCAGGGACTGCCTTTTCTATAGTAAATATTTCACAAATTAATTTTTTACTGTCGCAAATTTTAAATACGCCAGGGATTGCCTTTTCTATAGTAAACTTTGCAAAAAAATAATCTTTTACTGTCGCAAATTTTAATTACGCCAGGGATTGCCTTTTCTACAGTAAATTTTTCACAAATTAATTTTTTACTGTCGCAAATTTTAAATACGCCAGGGATTGCCTTTTCTATAGTAAATTTTGCAAAAAATAGTTTTTACTGTCGCAAATTTTAATTGCGCCAGGATTGCCTTTTCTATAGTAAATTTTTCAAAAATTAATTTTTTAATGTCGCAAATTTTAATTACGCCAGGGATTGGCTTTTCTATAGTAAATTTTCCACAAATTAATTTTTTACTGTCGCAAATTGTAAATACGCCAGGGATTGCCTTTTCTATAGTAAATTTTGCAAAAAATAATTTTTTACTGTCGCAAATTTTAATTACGCCAGGGATTGCCTTTTCTACAGTAAATTTTTCACAAATTAATTTTTTACTGTCGCAAATTTTAAATACGCCAGGGATTGCCTTTTCTATAGTAAATTTTTGCAAAAAATAATTTTTACTGTCGCAAATTTTAATTGCCCCAGGGATTGCCTTTTCTATAGTAAATTTTTACTGTCGCAAATTTTAATTACGCCAGGGATTGCCTTTTCTATAGTAAATTTTTCACAAATTAATTTTTACTGTCGCAAATTTTAAATACGCCGGGGATTGCATTTTATATAGTAAATTTTGCAAAAAAATAATTTTTTACTGTCGCAAATTTTAATTGCGCCAGGGATTGCCTTTTCTATAGTAAATTATTCAAAAAATAATTTTTTACTGTCGCAAATTTAATTGCGCCAGGGATTGCCTTTTCTATAGTAAATATTTCACAAATTAATTTTTACTGTCGCAAATTTTAAATACGCCAGGGATTGCCTTTTCTATAGTAAATTTTGCAAAAAAAATTTTTTACTGTCGCAAATTTTAATTGCCCCAGGGATTGCCTTTTCTATAGTAATTTTTTACTGTCGCAAATTTTAATTGCGCTAGGGATTGCCTTTTCTATAGAAAATTATTCAAAAAATAATTTTTTACTGTCGCAAATTTTCTATAGTAAATTTTTCAAAAATTAATTTTTTACTGTCTCAAATTTTAATTGTGCCAGGGATTGCCTTTTCTACAGTAAATTTTGCAAAAATTAATTTTTTATTGTCGCAAATTTTAAATACGCCAGGGATTGCCTTTTCTATAGTAAATTTTGCAAAAAATAATTTTTTACTGTCGCAAATTTTAATTGCGCCAGGGATTGCCTTTTCTATAGTAAATTATTCAAAAAATAATTTTTTACTGTCGCAAATTTTAATTGCGCCAGGGATTGCCTTTTCTACAGTAAATTTTCAAAAAATAATTTTTTACTCTCGCAAATTTTAATTACGCCAGGGATTGCCTTTTCTATAGTAAATTTTTGCAAAAAATAGTTTTTTACTGTCGCAAATTTTAATTACGCCAGGGATTGCCTTTTCTATAGTAAATTTTCCAAAAAATAATTTTTTACTGTCGCAAATTTTAAATACGCCAGGGATTGCCTTTTCTATAGTAAATTATTCAAAAAAATAATTTTTTACTGTCGCAAATTTTAAATACGCCAGGGATTGCCTTTTCTATAGTAAATTTTGCATAAAATAATTTTTACTATCGCAAATTTTAATTGCGCCAGGGATTGCCTTTTCTATAGCAAATTTTCAATAATTAATTTTTTGCTGTCGCAAATTTTAATTGCGCCAGGGATTGCCTTTTCTACAGTAAATTTTTCAAAAAATAATTTTTTACTGTCGCAAATTTTAATTGCGCCAGGGATTGCCTTTTCTACAGTAAATTCTTCAAAAAATAATTTTTTACTGTCGCAAATTTTAATTGCGCCAGGGATTGCCTTTTCTATAGTAAATTTTTCAAAAATTAATTTTTTACTGTCGCAAATTTTAATTGCGCCAGGGATTGCCTTTTCTATAGTAAATTATTCAAAAAATAATTCTTTACTGTCGCAAATTTTAATTGCGCCAGGGATTGCCTTTTCTATAGTAAATTATTCAAAATTTAATTTTTTACTGTCGCAAATTTTAATTGCGCCAGTGATTGCCTTTTCTATAGTAAATTATTCAAAAAATAATTTTTTACTGTCGCAAATCTCAATTGCGCCAGGGATTGCCTTTTCTATAGTAAATTTTTCAAAAAATTATTTTCTACTGTCGCAATTTTAATTACGCCAGGGATTGCCTTTTCTATAGTAAATTATTCAAAAAATAATTTTTTACTGTCGCAAATTTTAAATACGCCAGGGATTGCCTTTTCTATATTAAATTTTTCAAAAAATAATTTTCTACTGTCGCAAATTTTAATTGCGCCAGGGATTGCCTTTTCTATAGTAAATTATTCAAAAAATAATTTTTTACTGTCGCAAATTTTAAATCCGCCAGGGATTGCCTTTTCTATAGTAAATTATTCAAAAAATAATTTTTTACTGTCTCAAATTTTAATTACGCCAGGGATTGCCTTTTCTATAGTAAATTTTTCAAAAAATAATTTTTTACTGTCGCAAATTTCAAATACGCCAGGGATTGCCTTTTCTATAGTAAATTTTTCAAAACTAATTTTTTATTGTCCCAAATTTTAATTGCGCCAGGGATTGCCTTTTCTACAGTAAATTATTCCAAAAATAATTTTCTACTGTCGCAAATTTTAATTGCGCCAGGGATTGCCTTTTCTATAGTAAATTTTGCAAAAATTAATTTTTACAGTTTCAAATTTTAATTGCGCCAGGGATTGCCTTTTCTATAGTAAATTATTCAAAAAATAATTTTTTACTGTCGCAAATTTTAATTGCGCCTGGGATTGCCTTTTCTACAGTAAATTTTTCAAAAAATAATTTTTTACTCTCGCAAATTTTAATTACGCCAGGGATTGCCTTTTCTATAGTAAATTTTTGCAAAAAATAGTTTTTTACTGTCGCAAAATTTTAATTACGCCAGGGATTGCCTTTTCTATAGTAAATTTTCCAAAAAATAATTTTTTACTGTCGCAAATTTTAAATACGCCAGGGATTGCCTTTTCTATAGTAAATTATTCAAAAAATATTTTTTATTGTCGCAAATTTTAAATACGCCAGGGATTGCCTTTTCTATAGTAAATTTTGCATAAAATAATTTTTTACTATCGCAAATTTTAATTGCGCCAGGGATTGCCTTTTCTATAGCAAATTTTTCAATAATTAATTTTTTGCTGTCGCAAATTTTAATTGCGCAGGGATTGCCTTTTTCTACAGTAAATTTTTCAAAAATAATTTTTTACTGTCGCAAATTTTAATTGCGCCAGGGATTGCCTTTTCTACAGTAAATTCTTCAAAAAAACAATTTTTTACTGTCGCAAATTTTAATTGCGCCAGGGATTGCCTTTTCTATAGTAAATTTTTCAAAAATTAATTTTTTACTGTCGCAAATTTTAATTGCGACAGGGATTGCCTTTTCTATAGTAAATTATTCAGAAAATAATTCTTTACTGTCGCAAATTTTAATTGCGCCAGGGATTGCCTTTTCTATAGTAAATTATTCAAAAATAATTTTTTACTGTCGCAAATTTTAATTGCGCCAGGGATTGCCTTTTCTATAGTAAATTATTCAAAAAATAATTTTTTACTGTCGCAAATCTCAATTGCGCCAGGATTGCCTTTTCTATAGTAAATTTTTCAAAAAATTATTTTCTACTGTCGCAAATTTTAATTACGCCAGGGATTGCCTTTTCTATAGTAAATTATTCAAAAAATAATTTTTTACTGTCGCAAATTTTAAATACGCCAGGGATTGCCTTTTCTATAGTAAATTTTTCACAAATTAATTTTTTACTGTCGCAAATTTTAATTACGCAGGGATTGCCTTTTTTATAGTAAATTTTGCAAAATTAATTTTTTATTTTCGCAAATTTTAATTACGCCAGGGACTGCCTTTCCTATAGTAAATATTTCACAAATTAATTTTTTACTGTCGCAAATTTTAAATACGCCAGGGATTGCCTTTTCTATAGTAAACTTTGCAAAAAAATAATCTTTTACTGTCGCAAATTTTAATTACGCCAGGGATTGCCTTTTCTACAGTAAATTTTTCACAAATTAATTTTTTACTGTCGCAAATTTTAAATACGCCAGGGATTGCCTTTTCTATAGTAAATTTTGCAAAAAATAGTTTTTTACTGTCGCAAATTTTAATTGCGCCAGGGATTGCCTTTTCTATAGTAAATTTTTCAAAAATTAATTTTTTACTGTCGCAAATTTTAATTACGCCAGGGATTGGCTTTTCTATAGTAAATTTTCCACAAATTAATTTTTTACTGTCGCAAATTGTAAATACGCCAGGGATTGCCTTTTCTATAGTAAATTTTGCAAAAAATAATTTTTTACTGTCGCAAATTTTAATTACGACAGGGATTGCCTTTTCTACAGTAAATTTTTCACAAATTAATTTTTTACTGTCGCAAATTTTAAATACGCCTGGGATTGCCTTTTCTATAGTAAATTTTGCAAAAAATAATTTTTTACTGTCGCAAATTTTAATTGCCCCAGGGATTGCCTTTTCTATAGTAAATTTTTACTGTCGCAAATTTTAATTACGCCAGGGATTGCCTTTTCTATAGTAAATTTTTCACAAATTAATTTTTTACTGTCGCAAATTTTAAATACGCCGGGGATTGCATTTTATATAGTAAATTTTGCAAAAAAATAATTTTTTATTGTCGCATATTTTAAATACGCCAGGGATTGCCTTTTCTACAGTAAATTTTTCTAAAATAATTTTTTACTGTCGCAAATTTTAATTGCGCTAGGGATTGCCTTTTCTATAGAAAATTATTCAAAAAATAATTTTTTACTGTCGCAAATTTTCTATAGTAAATTTTCAAAAATTAATTTTTTACTGTCTCAAATTTTAATTGTAACAGGGATTGCCTTTTCTACAGTAAATTTTGCAAAAATTAATTTTTTATTGTCGCAAATTTTAAATACGCCAGGGATTGCCTTTTCTATTGTAAATTTTGCAAAAAAATAATTTTTTACTGTCGCAAATTTTAATTGCGCCAGGGATTGCCTTTTCTATAGTAAATTATTCAAAAAATAATTTTTTACTGTCGCAAATTTTAATTGCGCCAGGGATTGCCTTTTCTACAGTAAATTTTTCAAAAAATAATTTTTTACTCTCGCAAATTTTAATTACGCCAGGGATTGCCTTTTCTATAGCAAATTTTTGCAAAAAATAGTTTTTTACTGTCGCAAATTTTTTTATTACGCCAGGGATTGCCTTTTCTATAGTAAATTCTCCAAAAAATAATTTTTTACTGTCGCAAATTTTAATACGCTAGGGATTGCCTTTTCTATAGTAAATTATTCAAAAAATAATTTTTTACTGTCGCAAATTTTAAATACGCCAGGGATTGCCTTTTCTATAGTAAATTTTGCATAAAATAATTTTTTACTATCGCAAATTTTAATTGCGCCAGGGATTGCCTTTTCTATAGCAAATTTTTCAATAATTAATTTTTTGCTGTCGCAAATTTTAATTGCGCCAGGGATTGCCTTTTCTACAGTAAATTTTTCAAAAAATAATTTTTTACTGTCGCAAATTTTAATTGCGCCAGGGATTGCCTTTTCTACAGTAAATTCTTCAAAAAATAATTTTTTACTGTCGCAAATTTTAATTGCGCCAGGGATTGCCTTTTCTATAGTAAATTTTTCAAAAATTAATTTTTTACTGTCGCAAATTTTAATTCCGCCAGGGATTGCATTTTCTATAGTAAATTATTCAAAAAATAATTCTTTACTGTCGCAAATTTTAATTGCGCCAGGGATTGCCTTTTCTATAGTAAATTATTCAAAAAATAATTTTTTACTGTCGCAAATTTTAATTGCGCCAGTGATTGCCTTTTCTATAGTAAATTATTCAAAAAATAATTTTTTACTGTCGCAAATCTCAATTGCGCCAGGGATTGCCTTTTCTATAGTAATTTTTTCAAAAAATTATTTTCTACTGTCGCAAATTTTAATTACGCCAGGGATTGCCTTTTCTATAGTAATTATTCAAAAAATAATTTTTTACTGTCGCAAATTTTAAATACGCCAGGGATTGCCTTTTCTATAGTAAATTTTTCAAAAATAATTTTCTACTGTCGCAAATTTTAATTGCGCCAGGGATTGCCTTTTCTATAGTAAATTATTCAAAAAATAATTTTTTACTGTCGCAAATTTTAAATCCGCCAGGGATTGCCTTTTCTATAGTAAATTATTCAAAAAATAATTTTTTACTGTCTCAAATTTTAATTACGCCAGGGATTGCCTTTTCTATAGTAAATTTTTCAAAAAATAATTTTTTACTGTCGCAAATTTCAAATACGCCAGGGATTGCCTTTTCTATAGTAAATTTTTCAAAAATTAATTTTTTACTGTCGCAAATTTTAATTGCGCCAGGGATTGCCTTTTCTACAGTAAATTATTCCAAAAATAATTTTCTACTGTCGCAAATTTTAATTGCGCCAGGGATTGCCTTTCTATAGTAAATTTTGCAAAAAATAAATTTTTACTGTCGCAAATTTTAATTGCGCCAGGGATTGCCTTTTCTATAGTAAATTATTCAAAAAATAATTTTTTACTGTCGCAAATTTTAATTGCGCCAGGGATTGCCTTTTCTACAGTAAATTTTTCAAAAAATAATTTTTTACTCTCGCAAATTTTAATTACGCCAGGGATTGCCTTTTCTATAGTAAATTTTTGCAAAAAATAGTTTTTTACTGTCGCAAATTTTAATTACGCCAGGGATTGCCTTTTCTATAGTAAATTTTCCAAAAAATAATTTTTTACTGTCGCAAATTTTAAATACGCCAGGGATTGCCTTTTCTATAGTAAATTATTCAAAAAATAATTTTTTACTGTCGCAAATTTTAAATACGCCAGGGATTGCCTTTTCTATATTAAATTTTGCATAAAATAATTTTTTACTATGGCAAATTTTAATTGCGCCAGGGATTGCCTTTTCTATAGCAAATTTTTCAATAATTAATTTTTGCTGTCGCAAATTTTAATTTTGCCAGGGATTGCCTTTTCTACAGTAAATTTTTCAAAAAATAATTTTTTACTGTCGCAAATTTTAATTGCGCCAGGGATTGCCTTTTCTACAGTAAATTCTTCAAAAAACAATTTTTTACTGTCGCAAATTTTAATTGCGCCAGGGATTGCCTTTTCTATAGTAAATTTTTCAAAAATTAATTTTTTACTGTCGCAAATTTAATTGCGCCAGGGATTGCCTTTTCTATAGTAAATTATTCAAAAAATAATTCTTTACTGTCGCAAATTTAATTGCGCCAGGGATTGCCTTTTCTATAGTAAATTATTCAAAAAATAATTTTTTACTGTCGCAAATTTTAATTGCGCCAGGGATTGCCTTTTCTATAGTAAATTATTCAAAAAATAATTCTTTACTGTCGCAAATCTCAATTGCGCCAGGGATTGCCTTTTCTATAGTAATTATTCAAAAAATAATTTTTTACTGTCGCAAATTTTAATTGCGCCAGGGATTGCCTTTTCTATAGTAAATTATTCAAAAAATAATTTTTTACTGTCGCAAATCTCAATTGCGCCAGGGATTGCCTTTTCTATAGTAAATTTTTCAATAAATTATTTTCTACTGTCGCAAATTTTAATTACGCCAGGGATTGCCTTTTCTATAGTAAATTATTCAAAAAATAATTTTTTACTGTCGCAAATTTTAAATACGCCAGGGATTGCCTTTTCTATAGTAAATTTTTCAAAAAATAATTTTCTACTGTCGCAAATTTAATTGCGCCAGGGATTGCCTTTTCTATAGTAAATTATTCAAAAAATAATTTTTTACTGTCGCAAATTTTAAATCCGCCAGGGATTGCCTTTTCTATAGTAAATTATTCAAAAAATAATTTTTTACTGTCTCAAATTTTAATTACGCCAGGGATTGCCTTTTCTATAGTAAATTTTTCAAAAAATAATTTTTTACTGTCGCAAATTTCAAATACGCCAGGGATTGCCTTTTCTATAGTAAATTTTTCAAAAATTAATTTTTTACTGTCGCAAATTTTAATTGCGCCAGGGATTGCCTTTTCTATAGTAAATTTTTCAAAAATTAATTTTTTACTGTCTCAAATTTTAATTGTAACAGGGATTGCCTTTTCTACAGTAAATTTTGCAAAAATTAATTTTTTATTGTCGCAAATTTTAAATACGCCAGGGATTGCCTTTTCTATTGTAAATTTTGCAAAAAAATAATTTTTTACTGTCGCAAATTTTAATTGCGCCAGGGATTGCCTTTTCTATAGTAAATTATTCAAAAAATAATTTTTTACTGTCGCAAATTTTAATTGCGCCAGGGATTGCCTTTTCTACAGTAAATTTTTCAAAAAATAATTTTTTACTCTCGCAAATTTTAATTACGCCAGGGATTGCCTTTTCTGTAGCAAATTTTTGCAAAAAATAGTTTTTTACTGTCGCAAATTTTAATTACGCAGGGATTGCCTTTTCTATAGTAAATTCTCCAAAAAATAATTTTTTACTGTCGCAAATTTTAAAATACGCTAGGGATTGCCTTTTCTATAGTAAATTATTCAAAAATAATTTTTTACTGTCGCAAATTTTAAATACGCCAGGGATTGCCTT